>JANHFX010012312.1:0-38092 GCA_027560015.1 Chloroceryle amazona
AGGGGGTGCCGCTGCCTTAACAGCATCCCTCTGAAAAAGGCGTGAAAACCTGGCTTGTGCGGAGACCTTCACCCTCCTGTTGTAGGTGACCTGTATCTCTGCTTGTTGCTTTCATAGTTGCAAAATCCAGGGTATTTACGGTGTTAAATCAAGAGGTTCTTCACGTTGGTGACCGTGGTTTTTGTCTGCTAACGGCTTTTATTCCCTTTTCCCTTTCTTGTGCTGGATGGGCTTAATCGCATTTTCTTTTACTCTTCAGCATTTTCTGAACGCCTCCCCACCCCCTCGCCGTTTCTTCTGTGGTGCTAATTAGGCTAGTTTAGCACCTGTTCTTCTGACAAAACATTGTTCAATAAACCCTTTGTTTGGTCTGTAACATCTCCCTGAATGACTTTATCCCCCACATATTTCTTTAGCGTGGCCCTACCACTTGAACGTAGCTCCCATTCTTTCCGCAAGCTGCACCTTTCTTTCCCTCTCGTTTAGGTCTGATCTTGCTATAACCGGATTGCTTATGTCTACAATAGTGCATCTGCCATCTTCTGCCCGCGCCGTCTTATCTGGCAGAGGAGCTGTCTCCGCCTGAGACCGTGGGTAGCAATTCGGCGCGGGTAGAACTGCGCGGGGGCTGTCGCTCGCTTACAAAGCGAATGCAAAGGGTGCTGTAGCCGCAGGGGTGTTGCGGCTGCCTGCAGTTTCCGGCACACCTGTGCGGCTGCGGAGCGCCGGGTGATGGGGGCAAAGCTGAACGGCGTGCGGGAACCTGTCGACTCGTAGGGCCGGCGGGGCTCCGTGGTCGGTGGCAGCACTCGTTCCGGTGAACGAGGCGCGGGAGGCGCGGTACGAAAACCCGGTGCCGTCCCGTGCCGACGGCGGCTGCCCGCCCGCCCGCGCCGCCCCGCGGGGGCCCCGCGGCGGGCGAACCCCGGCGGGGTGGGGGTGGCTCTTCAGAAGCGCTCCCACCCTGGGCAGCGTCTGCCCCCGTAGTGGCGTTGCCCGCGGGACGCGCGTCTTCGGGGTTTCCTTCAGTTTGTGTCATTCACACTTGCCCAAACCTCACTGCTCCTTTGGGAATTCTGGCAAAGACAAAAAAAACCAAAACTGAACGAGGAAAATAAGCTGGGGTGCTTAAAAAAGGCAGAGAACGTGGTAGCAGAAGCACAGACTCATCCTCAGCACGGTTTAAGTTTCATTTAAATGAGGAAACTGGATCACCACGGTACAGCAGACCCTCCAGAACAAAGATTCTCAAGATCAACTTGCAAAAGACATGAAAAATAGCAGTAAATCCTTCAACACACCAGGATCCTGCCATGGAGTCTGTATCACAGAATTGTCACAGTTGGAACAGGCCTCAAGATCACCACGTCCAACCATCAACAACAACAACAAAATAATAACAAAAAATGCCTGCTAAATAAGGTGTGAAAGGAGCTCAGGGAAGATAATGAAATGTATGTAATGAAAAAAAATAAGCCCCATGTTTGTCAGAGATCACTTTAGAGAGGTTCTCATGCTGAAATGGTGCTTCTTGGAGAAAAGTGTTGGAGGACCTGTTTCCAGTTCATGTTGTGGTAGAAGGTAAAAAGAAAAGAAATTAAATAGTAGGAAATTGATATGATCAGATGGTGTTTATCCATGATGTACAGTGGGATTCAGGCACAAAACACTTGGACTGCTGAGCGTGCCGTGTAACCATATGCTATGGATGGAGGACCAGGGAGTGCTGCCTGTAGCCAAAACCTGAACAGCAACAGGAGGAGCCCCTAACATCGATGTGTATGTTGATCTGGGAAGAATAATAAAGACGAACAAGTCTTTATTACAAGTGGGACAAGAAAAAAATACTATGCACCAGAGAACCATCAGTGTAATTTTATATGAAGAGACATCGTGCCTTGGACATCTGGGGGTCTTTGGAGGAGCCAAGAGACCACACCTGGCCAAAGCAAGCCATCCAAGATGAACTTGGATTTCCAAAAAGCATTTCGGCAACACCTTTCGTCAAAGATTCTTAGAGGACTCAGAAGTCGTGAGATAAAGGTCGCAACCTTCAGATGGATGGATACCCAGTGGGAAAATAGGAAAGAAAAGGTAGGAGTCAATTCCCATCTTTTTCAATGGCTTGTTGTAACAGGTAGGGTTGTACAGTTACCTTTGTGAAGGTCTGTACAGTTCAACAGTTGCAAATAGCCTGGAAGAGGAGGCAAATAGTGGCGTAGTAAAATCTGATGTTGCTACAGAGTTATTCAGGTTAGTAAAACTAATCATCAGGTTGCAGAGGGACCTTTGAATTCCTACTGAGAGAAGTAAAATGATAGACACGCGTTGATGTGTGTCCTGGTTTGAGTTAGAACAGAACTAATTCTGTTTAGTGATTCTACTTTTCAGCCAAGTCTCTTCTAACTAACTGCACTTTCTGAATTTAATGGCATATTTTTGCAATGTATGTTTTGAGGAGTAATAAAGCTTGATGTTTATAGTTACTACCAAGGATTGGTGTGCAAACAAAGGTCACTGCTAAATCTTGTGTACCATGTTGGGGGTGCAAAAAGTAAAAGGCTGCACCTGCAGGGAGAAGTGTCCAGGACAGGCGACCCTAAACTCACCAATGGTATCCCATCCCATATACGTCATATCTAGTATAAAGCTGAGAGATCATGAGGGTCTACTTCTGTCTTCTTCAGTGGCCATCATCCAAGGGGGACTGTCCATTCTGCCTCTTATTCTGATGTATGTGTTCCTGAATCCAGCTCCAGAAACAGCTTCTGAATCTGGTTCCTGTCTGCTGCTGAGTCTAGTCTGGGACTTCTCTAGTGCCTGGTCCACAGCAACAGTGGTGATGGTGACATAATTGCCACCAGGGGAGTTGGGTTTGATATTGGCTTTGTATATTGTATATGTTCCATTTTATTATTATTATTTTCATCAAAGCTGGTTTAGTTTTCTTTTCCAATCCATAACTCTCTCTCCCTTATTCGCTCTCTCTTCCCCTTTGGGAAGGGAGAGGTGTTAATAGAGAGCAATCTGTCATTTATATAGTGACCTGTCCAGCCTCTAAACCTTGACAGTGTGTGAAGTAAAACTGATTGTTTAGATGGAATAAAAGGCTCTTAACAAGTGATTGCTGTTCATGAGCGAGACCTTGGAATCACCACAGGTGCTCTATGAAATCTCAGTGCTTTGTGCTTCCAGTGGTCAAAATCAAGTAAAATTTAGTAACCGCTCGGAAATGGACACCATAATTCTTACTCTGTGTGATGTTGATATGCTTTCTTCTTGGATGGGGTTTGCAGGTCTAGCAGTTCTCACCTCTCAGAAGGGATACAGTAACGCTACAAAAGACATGGAAAGGTGTGACAGAGTTTTTTACAAGTCTGAAATTCTTCCCCACAGAGAGCACTAAATAAAATGGAAGTTGAAAGACAAACTGATGGGAGGAGGAGCTTGGGGAAATAAAGATAACAGTCAGTACAGTGGTTCACAAAACTGAGTTGAATGGACAGTGATTCCTTATTGTAATTTCTAATGTTTTCCAAAACCTGTGTAAAGCAAATGAAGCTAATAGGCAGCAGTTTCAAAACAAAAAGTGTTTTAACATAGCCTTAAACTTCATTGGAAATGTCACAGATTCCTTAAGGTTTATAGGTGTTTGCAAAAATATAAGGCAGGTTTATAGAAGGGAAATCCATCAGGGCTATTAAACATGAAGCTACTTCTTAAAGGCTCACAGAGCCTCAAGACCCATCAGTCTTTTGGAGGTTGTACCAGGGAAGTAGTTCAATGTGCCTTCCCTTTCCTTGGCACCTACTGTTGGATGCTATCAAAGACAGAATGGATTACTGGCCTGATCTGTTACAATTTTCATGTTCCTATTTGCAGCTAACATTACTTTTTTCTAAAATTCATGTCAAGTCCAGCAGGCCATTTCTTATTCCAGAGCCCAGTTTATCTAATGTGAGTTTAAAATATCAAAGGGACACCTAGGTGCCTGAGGTACTGTTGATCAGAGCATGCCATTTTATTAAACTATCTATAAAATTTGATTGTCAGCAGCCGGAAAGCTCATGGGTGAATATTAAAATAATGACTGTGTGTTTTACATTTGATATGAACTAGAGTTGATAACTTCCTGCGGTGAAGTCACAAAAAAATACTTGCTTTCACTTTGTAGAAAAGTGAGGCAGTTTGCCTTGGTCTGTCCTGAGTGGACATTCAAAGGAATTGGGATTCCTCAGTTCTGACCTGGATTTTACACATGAATTTCTGTTGTTGAAATCATTTCAATGTTTTAGCACTCAGGTTCCCCACTTTAAAATGTTAATAGAAACCAGCCTAAATCATAATGGTTACAGGCAAATTCCAAGGTTGCTTGCTTTGCCTCCTTCCCTGCAAGAGGATCAACCTTAGGGTTTTGCTCAGCAATTTGTCATCTGATTGCTAGTTGTGATGAGGGAAGATGATGGAAAGTGGGAGGAAGGGGTTTGCATGGTCACCCCAGTATGATCATGCCAATGTTCTGTTTATCAGTGGCTGTGTTGTAACTTCGCTGGGCTTGTTTTCTTAAATTTATTTTAATAGTTGAGAAAATTGGTAGTTGCCCTCAGAGGAGAAGTATAAGCCATAGTTTTATGTGTGGTTGGTATATGGTTTTTAGAGTAAGACCATAAAATTGCTGATTAGCATGAATTTTCATAGTGGTTTTCCTCGGGAAGGGACTGCATGAACAACTCTTTCACTTGGCATGAACCACAGAAGGTGGCTTAAAGTCTCTCATGTATCTTGTTCAAACAGGGTTCTGTGATGGATTTGCATTACTTAAATGCACCAATATTTCAGTAGTAACAATAATAATAGTTCAGTATAAGCTAACTACAAGCTAGCTATATGTTGATTTGTTTTCTGTCTTGATATTTGTAATGTGCTTTTTTTTATGGTAGGTATTCTTTATGAATTAACAACTAACTATGGATTACAGACCTGTAATCGATCTGGGTGTTTTAAAGCAATAAACAAATAGAGAAAATAGAGGTTAATCAAAGCAGTGTCTACACTAAAGAATCAGTGGCAGAATGTAAGTCAGTAAAACATGTGAAGCAGGTGTGTTGGGGCAATATGTTTTGTTTAATAGCTCATCATCTCAGTTTATCATTTGTGTAGCCAGTGTACTTTACTGTGACTTTAGATACTCATGCCTTTCATCTTCATAACTGATTTTAAAATATGTCTTTTCATCATTTATATCCTCACATAAGGGGAAAAATCTCTTTAACCCCTTAAAACCATCAGCTCTTCAATTTCTGAACTTATTTCCTAAGCTAAATTTCTATGTATGATGTAGGAGTCGTGGATTTTTTATCTTTGCAGTTTTCAAAGATTTCTTCAAAGATTCATTATCATTCAGTCTGGAGAACGTATTTTCAGGAGATGACAAATTGTTCCCAATTTCTGTTTGTATAATTTATAAGTTTAGTAGTAAAGTGGGACATTATGTATGAATACGTACGTGTGTTTCCATAAGACACACCTAATGATGTATTATTTTCAGTAGATTAACTGTAAATATGAAAACTAGTCATCTTTAATATTCACCAAATTATACAAATGCCTTTGCTCTCTAGCTCTTCATTTCTTCTGTTCTCTGGTGCTTTGAATGCCACAGAAAGGCATTTCTGGTCTGTTTGGTACCTCGTTGATGGACTCACAGAAATAAATCTAATAAAGGTGATAGAGGAAAAAGTGATGCCATAAGAGTAGCCCATAGTCAAGATAAAAGAATTCAATAATTCTTTTACAGTTAAAAAATTTTACTTTTTAATTATGTTTCCTATTCTGTGAACACATACTGCACTAGCTAAATGGAGACTGCACAGGGAATGCAAACAATAGATTGCAGCATTTGGATCCTGAATAGATTTTGAGCAGAACTACTCACTCTGAATCAAATATCTCAAACCTCTATATAGCCAAGGTATTAAAATTAAGAATTTCAAACTATACACATAAATATTAATATAAATATTTAGATTGCACATGGAAGTGGATAACACATTGAACAGTTCAGCTATTGTGTTCATATTAATTGTCTGAAGAGAATTTTTCAGAAGTATGTAAACTAAATTCTTTGTTGTTTTCAAATTACGTTTGATTTTTGGTTGGTTTGTTGGTTTGCTTTATTTTATTTCAGAGCAGTTGGAAATGCATGCATTTTAAAATTATGAGTTAAAAGTGATGTCTTAGAGACAGAAAAAGAAGAAAAAAAAAAGAAAAAAGAAAGAAAGGAAAAGAAAAAAAGAAGAAAGGAAAGGAAAATTAAAAATAAAATAAAATAAAATAATTTCTATCATGAAACCTCAGGGTAGTGCTTTATAATGTCAGTTCTTCGTGGGTATTTTGCATGACTCCTCAGGTGTTTTTACTGCTACATAAAATAGGACCAGCGAGTGTCCTCAGGACTACTGGTTGTCCAGACTGGTTAGGTGTTAACACTTTTTGGGGCCGTGAACGCTCTCGTGAACAATCCTGGGCACAGTTCATGGTGCAGACTTGCACCACAATCCATAGTCAGTAGGCAGGATTGACAAGATTGCACCAGATCTGGTGTTTTCCACCTCACATGGTCTTCCAAAGCTGTCCTAGTAGGCTTTGCACTCTCAACCATCACATATTTGCACACTGAATACACCTGAAGTTTTGTGAAACAGAGAAATCACAGTGGAGGGCTACAATACAATCTCTATTTTTCAGGCCCTTATAAATGAAAAAACCTTTGCATATAACAGTTATGCCTAATGGCCACAGTGGTACCACACAGGTCAAAAAGGAGACTTGGGCCAAGTCTTAATAAGTGTAGATGTGGGCATACCCTGGCCCCATGACCAGTTAAGGGTCCGTGGTGCTATTTCATGTAACTCCAGGGGCATGGGCTCTGACAAAGCCCAAGCATGAACATTTTATATAGCCAGGTACCAGGAAAGCCTTGAGAAATATTGGTGTTGAAACAAACAAGCCTGGAATATTTTTGCTGGCAACCAATAAGAGGCACAATGGCATTCAAACAGGTTTGAGAAGTTAGTTGGTAGTATCTCCAAGCACCAAATAAATCTGCAGGAGATAGGTTCTTCTGGCCAGGGCCCTGGAGGCCATCTGTGGCTTACTTGTTTAGTAATGTAAATAACGCAATAATTGCTATGACCTATATATTTAAGGCTATTTTCATAGTTCAGTTTAAAATACTTAATCCAAAGAAAGCACAATTAATGTCCAATCAAAATATAAAATACCCTTTACATGTCAACAGTTATATGATAGCAAATCCTGTCGAGGAACACATGGTCATGTCTTTGTTAATCTTACCCCATAGATGAGTGGAAATTAGTTTTCAGGCAGCAGATACATAAACAGGACATATATGTGGAAAGCAGCACACAGGATTAGCTGGAACTGTGTAAATACATGAAAAAAAAAAAAGATGCTGGTAAAACTTCCTGAGGAGACATTTGGTTCTTGAAAGCACCCACTAGTGTCAAATGTATTTGTAGTTAGCTGTTAATGCAGCTGTGTGTACTGGAACAACTCACACAGCAACTGCCTCATATTTAATAGCTGCAAACTGTAATATGAAATAAAACACTGGATTTCATGAAAGTAAATTCCATTTATAACTACACTTGAGAACTAGTCAAATAATTTGTTGTTTTTTTTCCTTTGCCTTCCCCCGTTGCTATCTAAAACTGACCACGAGAACTGCTAAGTCGTAAATCACAACCAAGGGTTGGCCAAGAGTCTCCATCAGAGATTTTCTGGTGTTTCAGAGGATGCAGGTTTCAGCTCAGGTGTAGAATTCAGTCTGTTGCAAAAAGTCAGCTCTAGCCCCAACTGTTGCCTAGGCCCCATGAATCACTTTTCTGCTTAGCCTTTGCAGAATAGTGAATTTTATTCCAAACTGTTATTTATGATTGCCTGTACGTGGTCTCCCACTAAGCAATCAGAGACCCATATGCAGAGTCAGAGGGAGACAGTGAAATTTAAACCACTAGAAAGTGGTGAACTTTCCAAACACCTTTCTACACTTTTTCGTTCTTGTTATTGATGTGACCAACTACTTTTCCCTTGAGGTCAATATGCAACAAAGACCTGCTGTGGTAATGTTTTGGTTTTAGTCCCTCAGCAGATAGTAAATTAAAATTCTTTCTGCTCCAACCATTTTAAATATATGAAATTGGTTTGAGTTTTTTGTTTTGTTTTGTTTTTTTTTGCAACAGCTTTTTTACAAATTTATCTACATTAAATACCCTAAAAAGCTAGGTATGTTGGGTCTGTATCTTTGATAATAATGCAATATTCTTCATATTCTACATATGTGTTCTATTGGTGAAATGCAGTCTAATACTGTGACCATTTTTAATCTAGTGGTGTCTTCTAATTTTCACTTAATGTACATCAGTGTCACATGAAAGAAAGTTTTAACATTTTCAAATCTTCATTCTCCCTTTCCTGCCACCATTGTATTTGTGCAGTTATTTCATAGAACAGAGTAGGTGACTTTTGTTTGCTCTTTCCCTTTGTAATTTTGGAAAGAGATGTAGTTCCAAAACAAACATGAAGTTGAGACATCAAAAGAGAGGTCAACCTGTCTGCTCCTGAGTACTGCACAAATGGTGAATAGAGTACACGGACAAGTGTAGATAGGTAGATAAAATTTTACTCTTCAAGTAAACACAGAACAGAGAAACAAAAATGTTTATTTTAAACCTTTTTCATCTGTACTTTTAAACTATTCTTACAGCTTCAAAATACTCACAGGATAGTTGTCTTTAGAAGGGACCTCTGAAGATCATCTAGACCAATCCCCCTGCTCAAAGCAGGGTCAGTTGCAGCAGGTTATCCAGGGCTTTGTGACCAGTTGTGTTTTGAATCTCTCCAAGAATGGAGACTCTACAAGTTTTCTGCACAACCTCTTTCAGTGTTTGACTAGTCTCAGAGTAAAATGGTTGGTTTTTTTTTAATTTTATTTGAATATCCTGTATTTCTGTTTGTTCCTGTTTCCTCTTGTCATGGTGCTGGGCACCACTAGAAAGAATCGTTGTGACCCTTTGCTAGACTTGCCCAAATAAGTCCCATGTCTCTCTTGCACTGGGAAGCCCATCAATGGACACAGTACTGCAGATGTGGTCTCACCACTGCTGTGTAGAAGAGAAGAACCACTGCTCTCAACCAGCTGGTGATGCTTTTCTTAATGCAGCCCCAGAATACTGTTGGCCTTCCTTGCTGCAAGGGTGTGTTGCTGACTTAAGTCAACTTGTCCTTCAGGACACCCAGGCCCTTGTCTGCAGAGATGCTTTCCAGCTAGTTGGTCTCCAGCCTGCACTGGTGTGTGGGGCTATTCCTTTTTCTGGTGCAGGGCTTCTTCATATGTGCCTTTGTGGAACTGCATGAGGTTGCCCATCTCTGCAAGTCATCAAGGTACCTCCAACTGGCAGCACCTACACTTCCACTCCTCACAGTTTTGCTAAGAGGGCAGTCTGCCCTGTCATCCAGGTCATGAAAGCAGGGGTTAGACTGTACTGGTCCCAGTATCAACCCCTGGGCGCACTGTTGGTGACTGGCCTTTAACTGAAGCTGGCAGTTCAGCCAGTTTTCATCCCACTTCCTTGCCTGTTTATCTAGCCTGTACTTCTTCAGTTTGTCTGTGAGACAGTGTCAAAAGCTTTACAGAAGTTCTCTCAACAAGGGAGCCTGTGGCAGATTCCTGCTGAGTTGACCCACATATTCTCACTCCTCTCTTCAGCTACAGTTGCAAAGTTGTTTGGGTTTCCCCCCCCGCCACTTTTTCAATATACTGTCATAAAGGTGCTACCACCATCACTGATGGGTTCAGCATTGGCCAGAAGGAGGTCCATCTTGGAGCCAGTTGGCATTGGCTCCATCAGACATGGGGGAAGCTTCTGGCATCTTCTCACAGAAGCCGCTTCTGTAGCCCCCCTGCTACCAAAACCTTGTTACATAAACCAAATACAGTTGTTGATATTTTGCCACGGTTTCTGTCAGTTTCCCAGTACAGAGTGCATCTGATTTCCTTACAGCTTGCATGAACATTCCTAGAATGATTCATCCTTTCTTCTCAGATAAACTCTTCTGCCTTTTCCTTGTACCTGGTTTTCTGACTTCACAGGACCTCTTTTTCCCCTGTACAGAAGAAGAGAAGCTCATTCGGATTATTTATCTTTTCTGTCATTTAGCCACAGTGGAGGAGCTTTTCCTGTATCTCCCTCCAGAACGCTGCCTTGTGCACAGGCTTTTTAGAGAGTCTCCATTTTTTGTTCTGTAACGTTACTTAATGTCTTCCCTGCTAAGCTTCTGGAAGATGGCAGAGTTTCCTTCTGGCCTATAGAAAGACTCATCTCTCCCATTTCTACTGTTTGTATCATTCAGGTCCACGGCGGGGCAATTACTACCTAATTTAGGGAACAGGAGCAGAGGAGGCCAGAGGTTGTGGTCTTTCTTTGTTGGTCTGGGATACTTACCTATTTAAAATACCTAAAAAATATAATACAAATGTCAGTCTGTGGCTTGCTGGTACATGGCTGTCAGCAACCTCCTGGTGTATCGAGATAATAAAACCAGACAATTCAGTTTCACTAACAGTCTGTAATGTTCTGAGGTTACTTTCCATTGTAGTCTTTGGGAATCTGTTGTGTTTGCTGTTTTGGTTTTGATTTTTTTCTGGGAGGAGGGTTACATTTCAAGTAGTTTCTATTTTCAAGGTAATGTTTTTTTTGAAGTACCATAGAGGTGGAGTTGAGCTGTTACTGCAGCCATTGAGCTCTCAGCTTTTTTGCTGTTGTGCTGGTTACACCGTTCATTCTATTTGCAGTCATTGGAAACTTCATTCAGCTGCCTAAACCTAGGCATCTGGTGCTATTAGAGAATGTTCTTACACATCTAAGACATCGGCAAGGATCTGGCACAGATGAGACAGGACCTATCAGGCACTTTCTGTCCTGGCAGCTGGTGTCTGAACATCTCAGGACCCAGCGACATACACTAGGACGTCTTGGCTAGCACTTTCACACACATTTGTGCAGTTGAATCCTATCCTGGCAGGCAGCCATCGTTGAGTGACTTCCAGTGAGCAGCAGCATGTCACCAATTTAATGTAAAAAGCCTTTAGAATTAATAACGCTTCCAAATTGGCCAGTAAGTTCACAAAGACACATACATGCCTACCTCCTCTTCGCACTGGCACTTACACATGCAGAATATGATTGCATATGCATTGGCTTGGGATTTTTTGGGAAGACTGTAAGAAGGTCTTTAATACAAATATGTAAGATATGGGACAGAAACAAGACAACATATTTGATTAAGAAAACAATTCCATTTACAAGCTGGGAAAGACACAGACTAGATTGTGCTTCAGACAAGAAGCAGCATTTTCTTACATTTGATGTATTTTTAGATCTTCTTAATAGCCTACAGCACAAAAGAGGCATTTTTGCACTGAGTTTGAAAGTGTTAACTAGCCTCAACCTAAATGTGCATTAAAGCTGTCCTTGTTAAGGCTGAAGTCAAGCTGGGGGTATTGTACTAGTGTAAGTGCCGAACTTTCTCTGCTAATTCCTGGGCAGGAGCCCTGTAATCCTCTGGGAAGATGTTTTGACAGTCTGTTTCATTGCTGAAAGCTGTGCTGAAAGGAATTTCCTGCCTTGGATTTCAGAGGTCTGTTGGAATTGCTTGCCTTACTGGGTAGACTGGCTCTTCAGCAGGCAGGAGGGAGGTGGTTCTGGTAGGGCAAGGCTTGCTCCATGAAACCTCGCCTTGCTGCAGCTTCCAAGAAAAAGAATGGAAATTGGTCACTTCTTTCTTCAGACTCAGAAGTCAGCAACTTGAGATCCCATCGCCTCGCGCTGCGTTTTTCAACCTTCTCCCCTTCCCTTGTCTTTCTCTTGTGCCGTCTGTGTAATTTAAATGGAACAAGTGTGTTTAAGAATTTGCTATCAGCTTTTTTCTAGGTCAAATTCTGAAGACCTCACAAACATCATGCTGCCATTTGCCAATAAATTAACATGAGATAAAGTGAAATTCCAGTATATGGCTGGAAAAAGTCCAACTGAGTGCAATGTGCAAATAATCAGACTTTCAGCTTCTTCCCTTTACTAAAGGTGTTTCCTTTGTTACAACCAGTTCTTTATTATTTGACTATCCCATGCCATTCTTTTGATCACCAGGTTATCCATGCTCCCTAGCTTCTTCCCTTTTCAAATAAAATAGAAAAAAAAAAGTTTTGCTAAAACTTACTGGGTTTAATATTAGATTTTTTTTTTCATAGGGCTTTGTTAATTAAGCTCACAGTATCTCTTGTTTATTTTAAATCTTACATTGCTGAAAATGGCAAAGAAAATTGTAAGTGATAAAAATTAGCACTTTTTTTTGACTGCTAAAATTCAGATTCATTTGAATATAAACTTATTTTTTCTTTAAATTGAGGTGATGAGCAGAAAACCAAATCTTTCACACTTTCAGCTGACTAAATCTAGCTACAGTTTTATTTTAAGCACATAGCCCTATTCTGATCAATTTTTTATATGTTTGTCTTCACAATACGCCTGTGAATGTAGGAATTGCTGTTGCCTCTACTTAGAAAACAAGCACATTGATTGCATTAGGTACCGAAAAAACCCTTAAAATCTAGCCTGACTAGAAAGCCAACATTTTTTCATGCAGCTAGCTTCTTGCATGAGTTTTATTTATGAGTCTTGCATGAATTATTTCTGAAAATCAAAATTCTGTAATATTCCCAGATACAGAACAAAGTCTGAATTCACATTATCATGACTTCATTAATTTGTCCATCTAAAGCAGGACACTGCTGTGAAACAATTCTTTTGTTCTGGCACTGAAGGGAATTGTCAGAATACTCCTCCCCGGTTTGGGGGACATACTATTGTAAATCTGAGGAGCTTCTCTTATCAAGCTACCATGTTCTCTGGGTACTCAAGCTGAGTCCTACTTGGCTAGGACTGATCTGTAATTACTTTTTGTATCTGTACTTGTCTGGTAGATGATGAGCTCTAGCAAATTAGCCAGCTTCAATCTCTTATTTGGTCACTTAACCCCTGTGCTGCCAGGTATCAGCCACAGGAGCAAATGAGGTTGGTTTATACAGGGTTTTGTTATACCTGGCAGATACTCATCAGGTTTTGAATCAGCACCTGCAAGCCTCTGATTATTTATTCTAAATTCCTAACTGTGGATGCTGAGAATAAAAATTAGCAAAAAGAGGTTTCGGATGGTTTATTTCTTAGGTTGCCTTTTCTTTCACTTCTTTTTAGAAGAAAATAATTAAGCTTTATTATTCTGGATAGATTTTTTAAAGTATAGCCTATGTTTATATTATTTGTCTAATAGTATTTGTATGAAGTGGCCACCACCTGCATTTAATTTATCTTATGACATGTCTTTCCTGCCTTGATCTAAAATTCTTCAGAACACAGAAGAAATTACTATTCTTTGCATGGACTTTCCTGGCTAGCTCCAGTTTGATTGTTGTGGGCCTCTTAGAGCCTAAACAGATAGTGTACACTTGACACACGGGTTTTTAACTAATTGCTAATGTTCCTAGAGCACTTTGAAGAGAAAAAGTGCAGTACATGTGTTAATTATTATTAAGAACCTAGCTTTGAACATCATGTTCTGCTATGAAAAATGTTTAGTGAGTCCTCACCAAATACATTATAAATGTATTTCATTAAGGGATCATTAAGACATTAAAAGACATCATTATTAATCTATACATGATCTAAGCTTGGCAAACCTCTGTAATCCAGACTCATTATATTAGCATGAGTACTTTTCCAGCCAAAAAGCACTGAGATTTTGCATGGTAGCGTTTCCATTTATCAACGATATTACAGATGAAATAAAACCTCTGATTTTTGGAAAATCTCCCTTTCTAGTCCCATTACTTTTTCCTGGGCTTGATATAGTGCAGTTGTTGTTTCTGGCATTAATGCCTTTTAGGTTCAACATTGCACACATTATTTGAATTGAGTAGTCTTATACATGAAGTGCAAAAGATCTTCAGCAGGCTCTATACAGGGGTTTCTTGGATGTGCATCAGTGGATTTTGTGGCAGAAAAAATCCTTCTGGTAAATACATGTTCTTTGATAATGTGTTCTAGAGAAACTGTTAATTTTTTCTAAATTACTAATTGTGATGTGTAGCACAATAAATAAACTGCTAAAAGTCATGGTGATTTTGTATAAAGTATGTACAATTAAGTGATGAACTTCCAAAATGAAAAATCCTCAAAGAAATCTGCTAAGGAAAATCCCAAAAACCCAGTAGGCTGCCTTTTCATTTTTCCTGCTAGCTTTTATCTGTCGTTTGTAAGTGCACAGTTGTTTCTTAATTAGAACTTTTCTGCTTTGAAAACTAAAAATGTGGCCAGCCACTGCCATGTAAAGAAGAATCCTACTTTTCTTCTTATTATGTTTAATTACTCTAAAACACAGTAAGTAAAATAAAATATGTTCTTAAAATATAAAAGTAATTTTTCAAAATGCATTTGATGCTTCCAAATATAGCCATGCATTTTGTGGTATAATTTGAAGTGTTAACACATTTGAAAGAAAATGCAGCTGAAGGAACTGGGGTTGTTTAGCTGGAAAAAAAAGGAGGCTCAGAGGGTGCCTTACACTCTCTCCAACTACCTGCAAGGAAGTTGTAACAAGGTGGGTGTTGGTCTCTCCTCCCACGTGACAAGTAATGAGACAGGAGGAAATGGCCTCAAGTTGTACCAGGGGAGGTTTATGTTGAATATTAGGAAAAATTTCTTCCCAGAAAGCATTGGCAAGCCCTGGAGTAGGCCTCCCAGGGAGGTGGTGGAATCACCATCCCTGAAGGTATTTAAAAGACACATATATATGCGGAAGTTAGGAACATAGTTTAATGGTGGCCTTGGCAGTGCTGTGTTAACAGTTGGATTTGGTAAACTTAAAGGTCTCTAATCAAGCAAATTGATTCTGTGATTCTATGAAAAATGTGGTAAATCAGTATAGGACAAATTGTGCCAATTTAATGTAATGACCAAGATGCACAAAGCCCCTTTTGCATGTAATTGCACCATATCATAATGGTGCTGTAAATGGTGTCACTATTCTTGTTGATAAATTCTGAAGTATTTTACTAAAATCATCTACTCCTCCCAATGTATTTTTTGTATTTTGTATTTTACTGTAAAATTCATTATATTTTGAAGAATGCAGAAGAATTTTTTGAGTCCTATTCCTGAGAACTCTCACGTATTAGTTAGGTCCTTTGATGTCATCACTTAATATACTGAAGGACCAAAGAGCATAGATGTGTAGCACTGCATTTTGCAAAGTTTCCAAGTATCTAGTTCTAGGTATACAGTTAGAATCTAGGGATTTTACCCCTGACTTTCTTTAAACTTTTTGTAATAGAGTGCTGGTTAATATGCTAGTTTGGAAAATACTTTTTAGCTATGAAAATTTATGCTTAATATTAGATGCCAGGTCAAAACACTTGCTGGGATTTAGTTTCAGATTCAGATTCAGATGCAGGCATCGAGATATCTACAGTGTAAGTATCTATGTATGACCTACAGAAGTAAACAAAATATATGGGCTTGATTCAATTGTCTGCACTTAAATACCTGCTGCCACTTGAGATGCCCTTGGGCATTTGAGACAATTGCAGGATCTCCTTGTCCACCTTGGGAGGTGGATGGAGAGAGGTGGAATAAATACCCTGGGCATCACAAATGAAGCCTTGTCTCCATTTAAGGTGCAGGGCAAGCCCACATGAAACACAAAGCAGGGATACCCCCCCTTGCCCTCTCCCAGGGTAGGATAAAAAGGGGAATAAGGAAAAAGAAAAAAATGCCTCACCCAAGATTGGAAGTTAATACCATAACAAATTTAATGAATGACAGTAGTAAAACAGAAAAAGGGGTATTAAAGGCAGAAGGACACAGAAGTATGCACACAACCTGCTCTGGGATAGCGATGGATTGTGCAGTGCACGTGGAGTCAGGGCCAGCCATGCTGAGATGCTGTCCCAGCTCCCAGAGCCTGGGAAAGCAGACACCCCCCAACTCCCTGTCTTCTTGTTATATGGACCCTGGCAGGGTAGGGGGAGGGAATAGCAGCTGCCCTCTGACTCCTCAGGATTCTAGGGTTACCAACTGTCTCCCCACTTAGTCTGTTCACCCTTAAACCACAACAAGCCTGCACATAAGGAGCTGACGTAGGTGTCACGGTCAGGTAAGACTGCTCTATGCTGCTGTGACTGTATTGACTAGATCTCCACTGGCAAAAATAAAAGCTTAGAAATCTAGCTCACCTGTAGATACTTTATATGGTAGACATCTAAGTCTTATTGCTTGAGCTCCATTCAGTTGTCTACAGATGTATACATGTAGATATATATCCAGGTGTAGTTATTTGAGATCACAGAATCACAGAATGGTAGGGGTCAGAGGGAAACTCCGGAGATCATCAACCCACCTACCAAAACAGGTTCGCCCTGGGCAGGTTGCACAGACAAGTTTTTAAAGTCTCCGAAGAAGAAGACTCCACAACCTCTCTGGGCAGCCTGTTTCAGAGCTCCAGCACCCTCACAGTAATGAAGTTTTATGATGCTTTACAGTACCTGTGACATCTGCATTAGACTGGCAGATGAGACATAGAATGTACAGAAAACAAGTGCCTTACTCAAGCAGTATCTACATACTAGACAGTAAATCCTGCTTAAGCAGCTTGCGTGTGTGCAGCTGAATCCGGGTCCTTGTATTTATAATGAAGCTTTTATTTATTTTTTTTTGTTTTCATCAAAGCTCTTCCAGTTTCCAGACAAAGGCACAGAGTCTGCCCTCAATACGTGAGCAGAGTATGAAAGGTTACTTCTGAGTAAATGGTGAAGAGTCTTGCATACAGAGAAAAATATTTGTCTTCAGGAGAGCACATCATGGTGATACTATGTAGACCGAGGCAGTTATACTGGAAGGTGTGAAATGTCACTGTTTCATCAGAAGAATAACAGGTCTATCAGCCACCAAATTCAGTATCTGTTTTGCAATGTACAAAAAAATCCACTAGAGGCTCTGGTGGTCCCAGCCAAGTGAGGTTTTTTCCTATTTTCGAAGGTGACATAGCACTTTTAGGTTCAGGTCTTTGTCGTTGCTACACGGTGCCCCATCAGAGAAACCGGAGTTGTTTCCAAATAAGCTAGCAGGCCTGTACAGCCCAGAACTTCTGAAAACTGGTACCCTTGGTCTTGTGACTTTAGCCAGACACATTTTGACAAATACTCTTGAGTAAGGAAAAGTTAACAACTGAAAAAGATAAATATTTTCTGTCAAATGTTCTGTTACAAGAGTATTAGTGATACCCACAAAATAGAAATTGGGAAATTAATTATTCTTTTTATTTTATTTTCCTGTTTGTAAAAAAAAAATGTGTATTATGCAAATATGATCAAAATAATACCCTTTATTATTATTAAGAAGTATTGAATGAAGCAGTGTTAATATTTCCATCAGAAGTGAGAAGCTTTGTAGAGAAAAAGAACTTTAAGCTGTAAATTTTAATATATAACAGCAGTTACGGCTGCAGTTTCTGTTCGTCACAGATGGACTTATCCATTTATTTCAATCAGATCAACTGAGCCGTAGCTGACTGTTTCAGAACACACTCTCAGGCTGAGTATCAGATAGCAGACTTAATATACTGCAGATTACATTAATCTTACTTGTTATCTTTTCCTCTCTACCCATGCTTTCATATTTTTTTGTGGTTTTGATTCTGTGTTTGTTTTCATTGTTCCATAACAAAGATTATGATTATCTTTACAGGACAAAACCTATAATTATATATACACATAGTTCCTATATCATTTACTTATGACTGGTGTTTGAACTCTTAGTTTCTTTGCTGTATTATATACATATAGTAAAGATTAATTTAAAAAGAAATCCCATAATCTTAACTGATTTATAAACTTTTATGCTTATCACTCAGAATAAAGGTCAAGAGTACTTGGCTATGATATTAAACATCTAGTCATGGTCAAATTAAGACTTCCTTAGCAATCACTCACTTAGATTTTAATATTTTAAACCCCTGTGCATCAATCAATGTGCAGTGACTGTTTTTTGTATGGAAGTTTCACAGTTAAGGTGTTTTCCTAACAAATGCAGTTGAAGGGACTGGAAAGAAATCTCTTAGTCTAAGAAAGTTAGGAGCTAACCACCAAGCTATCTGGCAGCTGAAGAGAGACGGAAGAAGTAAGATGGTTTATACCTTACCTCTGTTGGTGAAGCTAAAATCTTGTGCACCTATGAATGAAGAAGTGATGGTGACTGGAAGGACAGGAAGCATGAGGAAGCCAGAGTTTACAGTTTACTCAGTATTCACTGCTAAGAAATATGGAAACTGGTTTTATGTTAGTCAGTCACTGTGTAACATAAACATATAAACAATCCTAGGGTCAGCATCCACTATCCCATCAGGATTCTCTTTTCTCTTTGCTGTTGGAGTGGCTTCAGTTTGTAAGATGACCACATGTACTGCTGTAGTTTTTGGAAGAGAGTTGTCCACATCCTTGTTGGACATTCCAACATCAGCAATGAAGAGTCAGGTTTCATAGAGTCACTGACTCAGAGTCCAGCTGAGGTTGTCAGACACCTCTGGAGATTGCTTAGTCCAACTCACCTGCTCAAAGTAGGGTTAATTATATCCACTTGCACAGAGCTTTGTGTCCAGTTAAAAGATTTTGAACATCTTCAAGGACAGAGACTCTGCAAGATTTCTGGACAACCCTCTCCAGTGTTTGATCATCTTCACAGTAAAGAGAACAAAATTAAATTTCCTTGTATTGAGATGGATTTTCTCGTGTTTCTCATCTGGTCACTGGGTGACAATGAGAAGAATCTGGCTCTGTCTTTTTCACTCCATCCCATCTGAACTCTTTGAGCTAATAAATGTAGTAAGCTTTTAGTACTAGAAACTGTGCAGTACACTTTTAGATACTAAGCTTATTAAAATTCTTATAGTTCTGCTCAAATACAAGCACTTACCTTTTCAAAAAGGCACAGCTAAAAGTTTCAGAAAAATCTTGAGCAAAGTCTTATGAAAAGTCACACCTTGTCCCAAAAGAGTGTAAAAAAAAATGAAGAATCCTAGAATAGAAAATGTCTCTGAAAATACCATACTGTTGATAGACTTCAGTGTTTTAATCTCTATGCTCTAATGTCAACTTGTGGAAGTAAACTGGACTGTTATAAGGGTTTATAAAGAGAGGTAATATCTATTAGATTTATATGACCAAAGTCACAGTGTGTTTTGTATCCAGAAGCCATCACTTTCAGTTCCTTCCGGAAACAAAAATAAACCCGAGGATCCAGAAAAGAAAAATGATTTTCCCTTGACTAAGGGGGCTCTCCAAGGCAAAAAAATACTCATGAGTATGGAAGAAATATATGGACATTTCCAATAAAATCCCTTGACATGGGGAAAATCAGTGTCATACATGAAAGAAAATGATTGACTTGCTTGACACTCTGCAGTTTGAGTCATACGTGTTTAAGAAAAATAAGCACAATCTGGAACACAGTCATCGTAATAAACTGAGAAGATGATCAATTACAGCAGCATCTAAACAGATTGTTTGGAAAATGGCATAATAGCTATCTTAGCTGTATCAAGAGAGTGATTACTGAAGAGGAAAAAGAGCTAACTGAACTATAAAAACAGCATAAGGACAACTGGATATAAACAAGCCATGACTAGCTTAGGTTGGACATTAGAAAGAGATCCATGGCCTTTGCAAGACTCAAGAATGGAGAGCAGCCTGCAAGGTTTTATGCAGTTGGGGCAGATAAATTTAGCCTTTTGGTTATAGATTTAAAAAAGTTTACAGAAGGAATTTGTGGTATGCAACCTTTGTCAACAAGTGACTGCATGGGATTACTCAGGGTGTTCTTCTAGCCCTGAAGCCTCAAAAGGTGTGAGATGACTTCATGACGTGGAACTTGAACTTGAATGGCCTTCTGGTAAGAAACAGTAATTTAATTTCAATATGAGAATTTTTTACTAAACAATAATATTAAATTCAGACAAATTGAAAAGTCTTGCAAAAGGCAGAAAGATCTCTATTAACGTTATCTCTTGTATCAGTGAGGATCCTACAGGCTTTGATCCTGAGAGATAATAAGGATATAGAGGTAAATGTTTTCTTTAGTCATTGAAGATTAATCCTGGGCAAGAGTTTTCAGCTTGATAGATTTGTGCTAAATGCAGTGCTGAGCTCTTTGAAAATATTCAATCTGAGGTTTTTTTCATGATGATAGATTGTTAGGGTGCCCTACTTAATTACATATAATTTAAAAGTAAAAGAAGAAAAATCGCTTTAAAAACTGAAATAAATCTATTGTTACACAGCAAATATAAAGCCTGACTTTTATGTATGACATGATATTGTTAATTGACCTTTCATGGTGCCATCTGAAAGCATAATAGCCATGTTCTGTTTCATACTATCAAAGTCATTAATGAAAGTATACAATGTGGTGTGCTACTCATGTGCTTAAAATTAATTGGGCACATAAGTGTTTGCAAAACAGATTCCTTTGTGGTGCATCAGTCTCAGTGGTTTTGGCAATTTTATACTTGTTAAAGCAATGGAAGCCTTTTGGTTTTTGGTGGTTTCTGTTGTTTTGTTTGGGTTTTTATTTTTTTGTTTTTATTTTTTTTTTTTTAATAAAGCCATAAATTGCCAAACAAGCTTTTTAAACATTTTTGATATTCTCTTGTCTGACCCATTTGAAAGACTATATAAATCTTATCTGCAAAGTTTGGAATTTCCCATTAATAATTATGAAGAAAGAAAAAAGGACAATAAATTGTCCAACAAGAGCCTGGAATTTTTCACTGTGAGCTATCCAATAGGGTAGAGAAATGAACAAATAAACATCAAACAAATGAAAATTTGATTGTCATTTATGAGGAGAAAACATCTGTAATGGATCTAACAAGCAATCTTGAATCTTAATATTCAGACTTTAATGAGTAAACAGATATTTCACCATCTTGTAAAACAATAGTATTATAAGCTCAACCTGGTTAGAACTACTCTGGTGTTTAAAGGCAAGTTTAAGTGTTTTTCTGTATCAGGCCAGAATGCTCAGCACCCTGCCATATTAATTCTTGGAAGAGTTTACCAGAAAATAGTGAGAACACTTCATGTGCATAGCAAGAAATCCAAAACAGTGACCAAACTTAATCTGCATTGTCAACAGGGTAAGCCAAGTTCTTGAAGAGAATGATCTGAGATACAGAGCATCAAAGAAAATATGATATTTTTGTCCTTTTTTTGTTGGCAAAATTTTTATTTCTGTGACACTTGAAAGAATTCCAGGCCAAAGGAGAGTTCCAAAACTTTTTCTGTATAAAATGCCAGGCTTGAAAACCCACTTCCATTTGCACAAGTGGGTCAGTGAGCTCACTCGTGGTTGGGTCTGTGGGAAATACTAATGTAAAGAAAATCGCCACTTTCTCTTGTAAAACAGAGCAAAAAGCAGGGAATGTGCCTAGATCTCTGGAAACTGCTAAGAACTGGAAGAACTTTTAAAATAACTTTCTTGACTTGCTGACTTGATAATTCCTCTTCATCAGAATGAGGAATTTGTATGTCGTATTCATAGTTTTCAATGTTTTCAAGATAATGTTTATTAGACTTCTAAATGCCCTTCTTGCATTACAGCCCCATTCTTTTCTTCCCACAGTAGGGGTGTAATTGTCAGTTCTGTGTTATTTCATGATGATGAGCTCCTTCATCTTCATAAAACACTTTGCTTTCTCCTCCCCTTTCTTCCTGTTGGGTCACTGAAGCTCTTGCAGCATGTGGTTTGTTGGACAATAGGTTCCTCAATTAAGTCCCTATTTACTGGTATCTGGGGACTCTTCTAGACCCTTCTTTCAATCTATGATTCTTCTATGAATCACTCTGTGATTCTTCCTTCCACAATTAATCAACCCACTTATATCTGAATTACTCTTTTGACGTATTCACTATCCAGCTACTCAGACGGATCCTAACTCCCTTTGGTTTGGCTGTACTGAGTCTGCTTGGGATGGAGTTAATTTTCATCACAACAACATATGTGATGCTGTGCTTTGTATTTGTGGCTGAAGCTGTTGGTAACACACCATTGTTTTGACTTCTGCTGAACAGTGCTTACACTGTGTCAAGGCTTTTCCACCCTTCCCTGTCACCAGTGAGTAGGACTGGGGAGGGCAGGAGGGTTGAAGGAGGACACAACTGGGACAGCCCACTGACCAAGGGATATCCCATACCGTACGATGTTGTGCTCAGCAGTAAAAGCCAGGGGAAAGACAGAGGTAGGATGGAAGTTCAGAGTTACAGCATGTCTTCCCAAGTAACTGCTGCATCTGCAAAGGCCCTTCTTCCCAGGAAGAGGCTGGACATATGCTGACCAATGGGAGGTAGTGAATTAATTCCTTATTTAGTTTGGCTTGCATGTTCAACTTTTGTTTTCACTGTTAAATTGTCATTATCTCAGCCCATGAGTCTTTTTGCCTTCCTTCTGCTTTGTCTCCATCCCACAGGAGAGGGGAGCAAGGGAGTGGGTGGATGGGTGGATGGCTGCTGGCCAGGCTCAATCCACCACATTCGCTAATTTAGTACTCAAATTAAGTAGGAACTCTTTCATTGTATAATCTTGCAAATTTATCAGTTGGATTGATCCTTAAAATATAATTCACCATAAAGTGCATAAAATCATAATTTTTTTTGTCCATTTTATCCCAGCTTTGTTCTATAATGTTTAAATTTCTTGTATGTTTCCAAGTGTATAGGAGAATGTTATGTTGGCAAAACCACAGCAATTTTACAGGCTCCAACCTCAGTCACGTATTTCATGTTTTCAGAGTTCTTTCACTACCTACAGTACATCTGAAGACCTTGTCAGTTTGCATCCAATTTTACACACGTTTTTGCACTCTCTCAGTAGACTTTGGCCTATTTTACAAGAACAGTTGGATGATCTTGCCTTTGCAGTCTGGAAGCACTGCTGCAGAGATCAGTTATTAAAGGAAAGGAGGCACAAAGCCTGCTGTAATGGAATTTCAGTCCTCACTGGTCTCTTTTGACATTACCAAAAAGCAAATAATCCTGATAACATGACTGATCAGTTCAGGGTAGTCTTTATAGCTGATCCAGACTGACCAAAGCAGAGAGGTAAACTCAGTGAGTTATATGTGTCCTGTTTTGCCCTGCATTTACTCAGCTCTCAGTATTACACTGATTACTCATGAGGTTAATGAATATTGAGGCACTTAGATGGATAAGCCTCTATCGTTTAATTAGTGTGCCTTGTATGTGCCTGAAGTAAACATCCATCGAGAAGCCAAAAATAATAAAAATATACATAATTCTGCCCTGAATTCAGTGTTGACCAGAAAAGGCGACTATTTATAATTTGGTTCACAGTATGAGGCACTGGAGCTGTTGACTTGTTTAAATGCAGAAATAATTACCTGTGCCAGTTCAGTCATTGCTGGCAACCTTCAGTCATCAAGGAAACACTGATAATAAGTCCTCATGAACACAGATATAATTCTGACCCTAGCAGAGTCAATGATTTATGAATTTAAATAATGTAAGTAATGAAAATAATGTAAATAATGTAAACAGTTTAAATATGGTGAGACTTTAGTTTAAGAGCATAACATAAACAAATCTACCTTTTGGCTACCAGCTCTGGATTAAACACAGCAACTGTTACTATTAATTCTTTGAAGAAGCATTGTGTGATGCAACTAAACATAATAGAGTGCCTTGCCATGTTATGATCTGCCAAACTTCTCATAATTTTTTGACATACATATGGAGCTTGTTAGATGAATGGTCTGAAAATTCTGAAGTTTTATCTTAAATTTTTTAAACTGGTTTATTTGCACTGTATCCCACCACAACTTCCATTAGAGTTCACTTCCATCATTCTGTAATAAAAATAGTGTACCTTTTAGTGATTAGGTCTATATAACCAGGGAGTTTGTGGCTGCTACCAGCTATAGAGGGGCTGCAGACCCTGAATTTTTGCTGCACTTACTTGAAAAATACATGCACTATTTGACCCAAACTACTGATGGTATTTAGGGAAGTGTTAGAACACAACCTTTGATACAATTCTATTCACTATTTTGACTATTTTAACATATCTTAAAGCCAGAGGATGTCAATATTCCTTCCTATGATAGCCTACTTTTTATTCAATTGTGACATGTCTTGCAGCTATACTTGTCTTTTTCCCCTCTGTTTTCTTAGGGAGTGTAAATCTGATAGAGGCCAATCCACTGAAGGAGGAACAGAAATATTCCAGCCATCTTTTTATTCAGTAAATTCATCATAAACTTCAGTAGGCATTGCGTTATTATTGTCCTTCACCTCTGACCTTGAAAAGCCACTCCCAGCAGTGAGCTAATCATGCTTGTGGTGCAGTTCAGTTGCCCCAACGTGGTACTTAAGGTGCCCCTGTGGCCTCAGACCGACACCTGAGAAAGGCATGAATCTCCTCTTGATCCTGACCTGTCACCAAGTGGGTGTTTCAGATAGTCCAGGCCATCTCAGGTATGTAAGTTTAGGCAACAGACTTGAACTACAAGGGCTTGCAAACTAATACCTGACATCACAGAATAGCTAGAGTTCTAGCATCAGAACGCAGTGTTTTTTCTGTGTGATGTAAATGCTGGGGAATAACATGAATAACATGAAGGGTAGGATTAATCCTCCATAATTTGGGGGTTAGAATACAGTTTAAAATTCAGATCCTAAACTTATATATACGTCAACATTTATGTATCTGCATGTGAGCTGGATATCTTAAGATTCTCTGGTATTTATGGAGATGTTGTCACTATTCAGTTGCTTAAGTATAGGTGCCTGTTGCCTGTGGCCTACAGAACATGAGGTGTCCACTTGAAGCAGCATGCAATGTAGAATAGCCTCATCTGGAGGGCAGGCAGTATACTTTAAGACATATAAAATTGTATGAGAATTCTTTGTATTGACAACTGCCATTGAGCCATAGAGGCAGGTGAGACAAATCACACCTATAGTTCCTATGGAAAGAGTATTTAGCACAAAAGGAATTGTTATGGCCTGCAGTCCTAAGGAGGTGGCTAAGATTACCGTTCTATTTTACACAAGCTATAGAAAAACTGTCAAATGGTAATACACAGTAGCCAAAAATTACTTAGCTTCTATTTTCAGGTCACCTTAGCTATCATGAAAAAATCCTTGTTTTTTGTTTGTTTTTAAATAATGTGATATTTAATTATATGTTGGAATTGTGTAATAACTTCTCCCCTTACTGTTATGTTCATACAGTCCATTCAGTATTTGGTCTCTTTGGCAAAAATATATCTCTCTGTTGCAGCAGCGAGTGAGTGGGTTGCTTTGCATTACTTTTTGAATGCTGACCTATTCTATTTGCTGTTACTCATTATGTGCTTAATAATCACCATAATAAACATAAATATAGTATGTCTGTGTTCTCAGGAACTTACAGTAAGCAAGACTAAGGTTATAGAAACAAGATTTTGTGGCTGCTCAGTTTAGTTAGTAGAGCTCTAGGTAGTCCATCTGCAGAAATTCAACAAGGTATTGCACTGGAAAATATGGCACACTGCTCATTATGCCAAGCTTTACTACTTTTTCTTAGAAAAGAAAAAACAATACTGTGACTTTAAAAATCTCACTGTCATGTTCCAGTACAGCTATGTGATCTGACTCCACGAATCTTGATAGTATCTCTCAGCTTCTGCTCATCACATAATCCAGAAGTATCCATAAGAACCTTAAAATCCAAGATCCATTGAGTGTGCATCTTTGCAGGGGAACATAACCTTCTTATATTTAAATCAGTAGTATTCTAAGGTTTTTGGATTTTTTTTTTCTTTTCCATGACTATGCAAAGAGAATAGGAACTCAAGTGGAGAAACAGAGCAGCTCTGTGCTGTTTCTAGCATCTTTAGAAGCAGCCAAGTGCAGAAACAAACTTTTCTGAGCAGGAGCAAGTATCAGTGACACTACTACAGATTCTGATTTTTACTTTGTAGATAACTATAATATACTACTTCTTGCATTATTAAATAATATTTTGTAATGTTTCTGCTCTGAATCATTGGCATTGACTTCTTCTAATATATTTAGTAACATTCTGATATTCTGCAGCTTCCTTGAAGGAGACAGAATGTTTACCTGCTTCACAAAAAAAGGTTATGAAGAAGATCCTTTTTTTGGCTACTCTGGGTTTATTAAAATATCAATGCTTGACATAATGTCACTGAGTTGTCTGAAATAGCAAAATAAAAAAAAATAAAAATTAAAGAAGACATAAAGCCTTCCAACCAAATGCTAGGGCATCCTGACCGCCAATCTGGAACTACAAGAAACAAGTCATAAACCTCTGGACCTTGGAATTAAGAAATCTGGCACAAAAAGGCAAAACCTATCTGTTCAACCATAGTTAATAGTAGTGTTTTTTTCACAGTCATATATGCAGAAGCAAAACACTTCTTGTTGGATAAACAGTGTTTACCTCAAGCAAAACCAGCTGATGATATTGGAAAAGATGAAGAACATTGAGGAATAAAATGATCATCAAGCTGCAGTGAAATGCAGAAAATAAATGGGTAAGAGACAATCACATCTCCAGTGCTTTGACCGGGAGGCTTCATTTGATTTCTTTCCTTATTCCACATTCTCCAATGCTAATGTGTGTGTGTAATGTAGAGTGAGTTACAAGAGACAGCCTCAGGAAAAAAAAAAAAAAAAAGACAGAAAAGGAATGGAAAATAAAAGGAACTAGAGAAGGATAAATATGAAGGAAATTAAAATTTAATAGATAGTGCTAATATGAAAGGAAGAAAAGCAGGAATCAGGATGGAGAGAAGTTGAATCACATAGAATTGTGAATGACAGTAAGGAAGATGGTGGAAAGTAGAAAGAATCTGCAAAAGGAAAAAGCAAAACTAGATTATGTGAAAATAGACAATTTTTCATTTTCTGGGGCCTAAGGGAGAATGAAGAACAACACGTGAAGCAAAAAGTAGGTAGGTTACTGTTAAAGAGGAAAAGGAATATCAAAATACAAAAGCGTAAAGAATAATTGAGCAAAAGCACTAGAACTAGAACCTGCTTGAAGACCTGCAAACAGATGGAAATTGAATAGACCGGAGTAGCAAATTGACAAAACACCTGAAGGGGACCACACTTGCTAAGTACCAGTCCTTTCTGGCATTAGTCATCCCTGCTCCTGCAAGAGAAATGTAACTTGTGAAATGAAGTTTCGGATGTACCACCTTGCAATTCTTCCTCCTCATTACCAGAGACTTTATCTAAATTATTTGCCTGTGTATTGTCATGCCAGTGATGCAGTCAGTTTTCTGTAAGCTCGCCAGGTGATCTTCTTTCTCAGATTCTCTGTGCCTAATGCAGAGAGTTGCTAAATTGGAGAAGACAAATGAAAAGGGGAAAAAATATGCCACTGCTAAAGTCACTGCATGTACTTCTCACCTCACATCCTAGGAGGCTGGTTTAGATCTGAAATGTGATGTTGGGGCCTTGTTGGTGTTTCATGACAAAAAAAAAACAAACCAAAAAGAGTAGTAATGAATATCAGGCTGTACTAGGCAAGTGGTAAAACAGTAGGTAGAAAGAGCAAAAATCAGTTCTAGTGTGGAAAGCAGTTCCTCTAAACAGGAAATCCTGTGGAGAGAAGTACCATTGTTCATAAATTGTTTCTTTTTCTTAGCTAATAAAGAAACTTTTTTTGTAGTGCGGTTAGGCCTTCAGCTGCTTGGGATCTGGAATACAGTCATGTGAGGCTTGATGAATTAAAGTCACAGGTTTTCTCGCCTATTTGGCTTGCAAAATTTTCCCCATGTTTCTCTTATTAAAAAAAAAAAAAAAAAAGCATGCCTTTTTTAATATTTTGTTTTATGTTGATAGCAATGAAATGTTTTGGTGAGTCTCTATGCTGTCTTTTATCACTGATTCCAGCCAATAAACTATGTATGACTTCAACAGATGTTTCTTCTACTGCAGATGATAAGATGTTTTGAAGTCCTGAAATTAAAGTAAGAAGGAGAAGTTTAGAAATGAAATGGAAATGAAAGACATTTTACTGTGAGGATTTTTTTTAAAAAAAACCCAACTTCGATGTCCTCTTTAGGCCTAGTAATAAAAAGCAGAAAGTTATTCAGGTAAAGACAACTCTGCCTAGGAAGGAAACATCTATAACATTCAAAATTAGTCACAGTTAATGTATCTACAGTTTAGATGTCAGATTTTCCTCTGATGTGACTGTAGCTTCTTTGACTTTGATAAAGCTGGACTGACTAGTTTATATCAGGTGAGGATCAGCCCCTCTGAGTCATGCCATGAACAAGACGAAAAGAAGGAACAAAATGTGAAGAAGGATTAAAAGATGCCTGTTTTTTATCTCATTTAAATTCTGGTTGCTTTTCCAAAGCATCATGAAGGCTTTTGTATTTTGTGATATCTCATGCTGTATGCAGTATTATTAAAAGTACCTATAAGTAGAAATTACTTTGATTCAGATGTTACTACATATTCAGATACATGAGAAATGTATCATAATATTTCCTTCAGTGTTCCTATCTGAGCTTAGCCCAGACGTTTGCCATTTTTACACATTTCTGTAACATTTTAGGCCTGGAATGGTGCTTAATCATCTTATATAAATGGAAATGTGTGGGAAAAAAACACACATCCTGGACTTGGTGTTTACAGGATTTACACAGGGAACTTTATAGGAAATGACACAGAATTTATGTATTTCTAGCAGCATTAATTGTAAGATGTTGTCCATGAGAACACAATGCTGCAAAATATATAATGACTGATGTTCTAGGAAACAGCAGTACGTGTGAAATGACCAGTCATCCACCAGAGAGCTGTGGAAATACTATGCTAGAAACAGGAATGGTCCCAGAGAGAGCATAGAGGAGACTAAGGAGGAGTTGAAGTGGATTTGCTCATCAGTTATGTTAAATAAATTCCCATGCAGCAGAACTCCTACCAACAGTCCAAGTGTTTCTACCAGGTAATGGATGTTGACTGAAATCCTGAGTAGGGGTGCAACAATGATGTTAGACTGTATGGATGGGATACATGAGACACCATATGAGAAATCCTACTTGGCTTTCAGTTGGTGAAAGATGCAGCTTTTCTATAGGTTCTGTTTAGTACCTGTAAGCCCCATTCAGAACTTTCAGTTACCTAAAATGGCATCTAAGGTAGGTTCTTATGCCTGGATCCAACCATAAGACCTTGATTCAGTTCCATCCTAGATACTGCTGCAGAAGGCCTGAGAAGGCTGCAGAATGTCCATTACCATGTGGTAATCTCCAATGCAATAGCAAATCTAAAATGATGCTAGACACCTGTATGTAGGCAAATTAATAGAACCCCAGGGGTCACCATCTAATTCAGCTTTATGAAAATCCCTTGATTTTCGGTGAAGAGGAATAGTTACTTCCTCTGCCCTATTTTACACATCTCTATTAAGATTGGATGGATGGATGGATGGATGGATGGATGGATGGATGGATGTTACTCTCCTAGGACCCTCACACTTCCTAATGGCAGCAGATGCCTATGTTCCAGTAACTGAATCCTACCCTAAATGTTCCAGGTAAATTGAATTGCTGTTTCAATGCTACCAGCTGTACTGCTTAAACTGGAAGTTCAGATTATAATAGGAATATAATTGTTTCCTGACTGACTTCCAGCTGCTGCTCCAGAAGAGTGTGTTAATGGTACATCAGAGCTGCCAGCTCTGTGAGTGCACTGGGTCCCCTGCTGTACCCTGAGGGTTCTGCACCTTCACCCAAGTATGACACCTGAATTTAAGTGACTGAATCAACTCGCTAACATTCATTAGTATTAGAATTAGGTGACGGGTATCACACCCTATTTGTCTAGACATAATTCTTTAAAAAGAGCAAGATGTTTATATAGTAGAAATTTTTACATTTAGATAAGCCCTTCCAGCTCTAACATACTTACTTTATGAATAGTATTTCTGTGAGATATTATTTATGGTCCTCAGTAACTAAAGTCACTAATATTTCTATACTATTTCTATAACTATATTAATATATAATATTAAAATAACTAAATATAAAACTGGTTACAGAGTTTATTATTGATTGCCATATCTAATCACATTACAGGGTAAGTAGTGATGTATAAAATAATTCTTAAATACTTAACAAAATGAATAAACCAATGCTTTTATCAAAGACACTTCTAAGAAGAATTCATAACATGGAGACAGAATTGAGCTAGAAGTGTTTGAAATTAAAATACATAAGGTGGTTTTTTTCACTATGTTATTTTAGAATGATTTTGGTTGACACTGGAACAATATCACTGATTGTTTTTAACAGTAAAACTTTGTAAAGGTTGATATAAAAAATTGTTCCTGGGTCACCACATATAGAGTGGAAATGGGACTGGATTTTTTTTTCCTTTTTCTTATTTTTTTGCTTCTTTTTTTCTTATTTCTGCAAATATAGAATTTAAGTGACTTAAACTTCTTGAAAGTGTATTGTTGGTGAATTGTAGAAATAAATTTAAAGCAAATAAAGTTACCGCTCTTTATCATGTTTTCCAAAGAATGTATTATTATTACTACTACTATTTTTTGTTATTATTAACATTATTAACATTTTTACATTACCTAGTATTTTTGCATAATATTAAAAGCAGCAAAATTCTGAAAGGAAATTAAGTGTGATTCTTTAGACTAATTGAATATTTTTTTTCAGCCAAAAGGAATTTTCAATTTTTTGAGTACAGTAAAATGGTCTGAATATATACAGAGTTAATTTGAATTTTTCAGTTTCTCCATTGAACTAATTAATAATGTACCCTTAGAGCACTAGCACAGATCCCTGTTTCTAAATGACACTTAGGAGATCATAATCAGGCAGGTATTTGTTTTATAAATGTCTTCTATATCTGGTGGCAGATAAACATATCTGACATTATATAAAGAGAGCTTATAGATTTTCAGAATTTTATACAAATCCAAATCAAACAGAATTAGTTAATTTTGAATTACAGCAAAATGTTGCTAAACAAATATACAGGTGTACTGTCTGGAAAGAGGCCAAAAAAAACCACTTGAAAAGTTGCACAGTGAAAACATAAGAATTTGCAAATGATGATGGGTTGTGCTTCTAATTATATAAAGACATATGCATATGAGCAGGCAAAAGGGGTTTTGATCATGGCTGAGTGAGCAAGGAAGTGCCGTCTTGTTTTAAATATTTTGTAGGTCACAAATCTTCTCCATCTTTTTATTTATGTATTTATTTTTTAATAACTCAGATTGTTCCTGACATCCTTTTAACAAATAACAGTTGCTGTCTTTAAGGTAAAGCTTTTCCTGAAGCAGAAAAAATACTGTCTGGGGGCTAAACAGGTAGAGGACTCCAAAGAAGTCTGAATGTTTATTGAATTTATTTGAATAACTTTGTCCCATAAATTTGGCTCATATAGGAAGGCATATGGGTTTAATCCTCCACTTCAGTACAACAGTTTTACACTGGTGTAACTTCGTTAGAGTTGCAACGGTGTACAGTTGGAATAACAAAGTGGCGAATCAGACCCACATGTGTTTCATATCCCCTGAGAGTTGTATATTACGTGCTTCTCAGATCTGGTGCATATGGAGTGGCATGTAATATCTGCAGGACAGATACTATATCATGTTAGTTCCTGTGAGCCAGTATATTATCACATATATTGTACAGGGTAAAATATGTACTCTGCAGGTTCAGCCTCTGAAAGAGGAGGAAAAGTACAATAAAGTTATACAAAACCTGCTATTGGAACAAGTGCTAAGTGCTTACAGCTCTGCATGTGTGCAGGTATTTGAGATAAGAAGTCAAGGCACTGGTCCAGTGCTTAGGGATAGTTCACCTTTACAAGCACAGTGATGACTGAGCCCGGTATGGTCTTCAGTGAGTTCAGAGAAGAGTGAGTGGAGAACTTTGCTTATGGAAAGCCATCACTGTTCCTAAAGACCATCTGAATGAGTTTTTGAGTTTTGATTTGATTTGATATGATTTGTTAAAATCCCAACCGAGCTATGCCCCAGCCCAAGCCTGTTTATGCTATGAGATCTGATGGGTCTGCAGCACGAGGCAGCTAGATTTGACTAACACAGCAGTGTCCTGATCTGTGTACAATATTCACAGCATATGTTAAATAGTTATTGTGAACAATGGAATTATTTTAATTGTATTTAGCCATGCTGTAATTTGCGAACCAATTGTTAAAACATGCTGCAGGATGTCAAACTCATATTTTTAATAAGCTGGGCAAACTATCAAGTGGTCAATGTTCTTGTGCTTCAGCCTTTTTTGATTAGTTGCCTTGCAGGCGGATTTGGACAGTTATATGGAAACAATACAGGGATGAACAAAGAAGGAACTGGAGTGATAATTTGAGAGAGTAACTGGGAAATTGGTCAAAGGAGAAAAAAGCATGATGTAGATGGTTCACGGCATGTTGCTTTTTATCCTGTTCACTTAAAAACAATGTGCTGTAATTTATGAGTAGACAGACCTAGTTAATCCTTGCTTGGTTTATGTAGATGCTTGGGTGTCCAAAAGCTCTAAATCAGTTTTATAGTATGCATTACATGTACTGTTGACTGGCTGACCTGAATAAAATGAAGTTTACAAACTGGTTTTGATTAACCATGTCTGAATGTAGACATTTAGCTTATTATTAAATTTAGAAGTCATTGGTTTATATTTTGTTTTATTGCTAATCATCTTTTACATTGCTGTCAGAGTTTCCATAAAGTCCAGTTAAAAAAACAAACTTTTTGCACAGATAAATAAAAGCTTTCAAGGCTTGTTACAATAGTGTAGACTGTGTTTGGAAAGCACCCACTCAACTGCATTGTAGTGCTATGGAAGAATTACTGCCAGGGACAAAAGATATCTCAGTCTTTTTTCTCTACAGCAGACAGGATGGATGGTCTGTTAGTCTGACCAATACAACTCCACTGGGTTTACTTATGACAACAAAAACTACTGGAAGCACAGCTGCCCTGGCCATTCATCCTGATAAATGAGCATTGCCCTAGACATTACTTATGTTTTCATTCCAGTATTTCTGTTGGGAGGCTTAGAGGGTAAGACACCCAAAAGCAGCAAAGAAGGTATCCTAGGCTGGGCTCTCATGGCTACTGAACACTTTGACATTAAATAATTAAAACTAGATACATTGGCTAAGTCTCTATTAATAAAATAATCAGTGCTGGCACGGGTCCAGACATTGCCACATGATCACCATTGTTTGTCAGCATGCAGTCTCTGATGTGCTTTCACTTGTGTCAAGAAGCTGTCTTCCGGATGTTGCTTGAAGAGACTAAAGGGTGGCCTATACCAGAGGGGATTCCCAGAAAACTGTCCAGACTACCGCCTGGCCTGGAGAGTAAGACAGTTCACTGGTATGGATGAAAGTTCTACCATGTCAGCTGGGCAGAGAGTAAGTTGTGGTTCATTTTCATTACTGCTGTAAATGGGGCCATTAAGATACTTTCCACAGTGAGGCACAACTGAAGTTCCTGAGGTATGTATTGCCTCAGAGGAGTCCCTAAGCAATCCATTTGAAATGTGTGCCTCTCAGAAAGGGAGAACATACAGCCTGAATAGCTATTGTGTGCCAGGATGCTTACAGGGGGCTTAGCTTCCAGATGAAATCTATTTTTCCCAATTCCATACTTTGAATATGGCAACTCATTTAGATATCAAGTATCTTAATATGTGTTACCAGCAAAAATACAAACTGCAGATTAAAATTTGTTCTGTGTTGAACCTTTGGGACTGAAGTTTGGACTCTAACTCCAGTGTTTAATTTTATGTGAAAGGGCTGGGAGGAATCATTTGCTGACAGAGACTCATCTCACCATATCTCAAGCTGATTCCCAGCTTCCATTTCAGAGTAAATAACCGAGTATTTTCCCAATAAAGCTAGTCAAAAGAGAAACAAAACAAAAAGTGATCTGCTAACAATTAAAGAAACATCCAGCTAGAATTGAGAGAGGAAGATAATGCCACATCACATACACCTTTCACACAGTGTGAGTTGACCAAGTCTTACTGCATGTACTTTCACAGCCACTGATCTGGCTTGCTTTCAAGTCAGTAATTGTGGAACAGGATATAATTAAATTTGGAGGAAGGTGGTAAAAAAACACTCATTTTTCTGTGCCCTGAATCTTCTGCTCATTGAAATTTATCAGACTTTTGTGAGTATTGTTTGCAGTTCCCTTGAGACATACATAAGAATCCAGCCCTTACTGCCTCCAGCTTTCACTCCTCCTCAGCTGAGATTCAACTTGCGTACCTTAGAGTAAGTCTTTGTTTACAAGCCATCCCCTCCAGCTTCTTGACATCCATAAAATAAATGCTCACAAAAGAACCCAAGCTCCAAGGAGGAGCAACTGCAACGAGTCTCTTACCTCACTGCAGCCTAGGGTCTGCAGAGCTTACAGTGTTATGAGAACTGGGAACGTGTTTCTTCACGAAACACGTGTTTCTTCAGGAGGAGATTGCTGTTTCCATATTGCCACAACTATTGAGTGCAAACAGGATCTATTACTGCAAACAGGAGAAACATGAATGCTGCAAAAGTAAAAGAAGTCCTCTTTTCCATGTGACCAGCCAGTAAAATAGACCTACCTTTACCATCCATCTACATCCTTCAACCTACTACTTCACTGGAGCCCATAGGAAAAGCTGAGGTCTCCCATTCCAGCCTCTCTGAGGAAGAGTTGAGCAGAAAAGTGATCTAGGCAGAGAAACATGCTGGATGAAAAATAGGCAGATAGATAAATCTGACTGGGGAAAAAAAATATATATATATTAAATGGATTTTATAAAGTTTACAAAAAAAAACCCACAAAAAAAGAAGCATTTTCTTTTTATAGAAGGGAAAGTGTGGAACTGATGAATTCTTTTACTGTCATGGAAGCAAGTTTTCCCTTGAGATTGCTTCGTCCACCTTTCCTCAGATGGAATTTTTTTTAAACCTTAACATCTTGGAAGAACATCATTGGACTGTGTCAAGAAGTACAACTTTTTTCCCAAGAAAATTTGAAGATCAAGATTTACTGGTCTTGCCTTTCTTAAATGTATTTAACTGCATCAGAATGACAGGTGGATTTCAAAATACATTAACTGTTATTATAATAGACTGCAATACATACAAGAATGTTGTATTATTCAATATAATTTTATTAGGCAGTATATATATGGTAAATTTCAAACAATTACTCCTTCTTGCGTGGGAAACCTTGTGATTGGTTAACCTGTAGTTGCAGGAAGAGCCTTGATCTGAAGACACTAAGAGGAAAAAAAGATTTTGGATGTCTGTGTAATTTGTTCCAGTGAATACATTTGAAAATGAGTACTTATTCCTATTTTGAATTTTTGCTTTAAGCTTATACTTATGTGTAGGTAGGTATGTTGTCAAACAAGACCTTGCCTAGGGAAAGTTTCAAGTGTTCTTTTTTGTCTTTGGAACTTGGAATGTTAAATTTTGAGACATTGACAATGATATCTAACAAAAGTTATTAAAGTTATGAAACTCATAAAAATATAGTGGGATCATTCTCATAAGTTCAGCTGTAGCTCAGTTATAGAAAATTACTCTCTGCTTAAATTACAGTTCAGTTAGTAAATCTCAAATAAAGCAAATCCCTTTTCCATTTAGGAGAGTATAGGCAGCAGTGAGAAAAAGAACATCGTCTGACAGACTTGATTATCCTGCAGTAGGCCTGAAAGTCATAACTCTGTGTTCCAGACATGTGCCTACGATGGGGTAACGTCAAAACACCTGGGTGAAACTCTGTCAGCTCCTTGTCTTCTGTTTGTGAGATTCCTGCGTGGCTGTCAAAGAGGCTGCACAGTGTGTCGGTTTTAATAAAAGCAATGAGTGAAGGGAATGAGGCAATTGCAGAGCCATTCAGTTGAAAGCGGGTCCTTCACAAATGATTGGATAATTAAAAATATGAATGTAGGTAATCCACGTTGACATTTTTATAGCCTTTACATGAAACAACCCTTAAGGGTATGGTGGAGTATAGAGATAAGATACTACAGGAGGACCACTGGCAGTTGATCACAGAAAAAGAAGGTATCATGTGACGAAAATGCTATTTAAATGGAGCATAAGAAAATAAACTCAATGCCTAAAAATAAACATCAGTGGGAATCTTCCACATGAAAAATCACTGCTGAAGTAGTTGTATACATATTCATGAATCTGTGCCAACAAGCACTAAGTGGTCCCAGGGACAACTGAAGTCCCGTTTCACACCCTTAGGTGACACGGAAATTGGCAAATAGTGGGCAGAATTGAGCACAGTATTCTGTCTTTCTATCACTCATGTAACTTCTGCACTTAATACAGCCACTTCTGGCATGCTCTCTCCATTTCCCAGGTCTGTATTTTGTAAAACTAAAAGATTTAAAAATGAAGAAGCAAAAGAATGGTTCATGTTTTGGAAAATAAAGCATAAAGTATGTATAAACTGAAAAAACCAGATTTATTAAAACACATCCGTGTATACAGAGAATAAAATATTTCATATTCCAGCATTCTTCAGTGTAACAAAGAAAAAGGATGAATACAATGGCACAGAGTTCGACAACTAGGAAAAAAATAGAAGTATGCAGCGTGATTTTCACAGTGATGCAATTCACAATGAGTGCTGTGCAGTGAGGACTGTAATGGGTTTGACATCGTGTAAAATAAATACATAATGGAAGTATTCCTAACAGATAAAACTCCAGCTGTCAGTTGATAAACTAGGGGGCTTGGTAAACAAGCTCTAGTGGTCCATAATGTTCGGTATAAGGTTTTTGGTCTGTGCTATTCAACAGAAGAAATCTCAATTGTGTGCTGTGGAAGATGATGAATTCTTTTTCTTTTGTTATGTTCATGCTTGCAAGACGTGAAGAGAATTGAAATCAATCAGACAGAAAGTCCAAAAGAGGATGTATACACAGGTTATTCCTAACCAGTGTTATGGCATATGAGCTGGTAATGGTTGGAGACCATGGGGTTGGAACAGCATAAAATCTTTAGCAGTATCATCAGTATCATCAAGAACTCTGTGAAAGTGTGACAGGAGGAGGACTGCCAAATTTAGAAGGCTTTTTTGTTTTTGCTTGACTCCAATCCTATGTTAAAGTAGTCCTTGCGAATAATTTAATATATGAAGAGATCTTGTCAGCTGCCCATGACCTGCTCTCTTAGTTCATGGTACATGGAGTGTGTGCTGCTGTGCATGCATCCTCTCCCTTTTGTCTCTTCCTACAAACTGACCAGGCTCTCCTTCTAGCCAGCGTATTTGTTGTCACTACAAAACTGAAAGCAAAGCAGGCCATCGGCTCTCTTGGTTGAATTGGGTTGTCTAATTCGTAGCAGTAGTCAGTGAGAATTTAACATGAGTCACATATACAGAATCTGAACTGTCACAGGGCATAAGAATGAAAAAAGGGAAAACACACCAGAATAAAGTTTATTCTTTATAGAAGCCGTAATGAATTCTGAAATGTGCTGCCCCAGGGTGTTGTGGAGGCAGTTTCAAAACAGCATTGGTCAAATTCATGGACAACATTCCATTAACGGATATTAGAAGAACCAGATGGGTGTGTATTCTCTGACATCCCTTATATGATGGCTCTGCAGTATGGGAGATCTTGAAAGCCGTGTTCTAAATAAGTTCATGTACTGTCATGTGCATCTCCTTTTGTCACTGCTGGGGACATCAGCGTTAGATGGTCCGAGGACAACTTCTTTACTCCAGGAATGCAAGTCTTCTCTTTAGTCTGGAGAAGAGAAGACTGAGAGGGGATTTGATAAATATTTATAAATAGATGAGGTCTGAGTATCAAGAGGAAAGGGAGAGCCTCTTCTCACTCG
>JANHFX010012312.1:38192-48637 GCA_027560015.1 Chloroceryle amazona
GTGATAGGACAAGGGGGAATGGATGTAAGCTGGAGCACAAGAGGTTCCACCTTAACATGAGGAGGAACTTCTTTACTATAGGGGTCACAGAGCACTGGAACGGGCTCTCCAGAGAGGTTACGGAGTCTCCTTCTCTGGAGATTTTCAAGACCCATCTGGATGTGTTCCTTTGTGACCTGTGCTAGATTGTATGATGCTGATATGGCAGGGGGGGTGGACTCGAAGATCTCCAAGGTCCCTTCCAACCCCTAACACCCTGTAATACTGTGATACTGTGAAGAAAAAAATAGTGAGGGAACTCTCATATTGGACAAAATTCTGCTTTCAGTATTACTCCAGAGGACTGTAAAGATGAGCAGAGGTGAGAGAATTTTACATTTGAAAATAACTGTGGAATATAAACTAGTACACTGACATTTCAAAGAATATATAAAAGATGTAACACACAATATACCAAAGTAGAAAAAGCTTTGAAGAAATCTTGGCTGTGTTCCTTTAGATGGAGTGACTTCTATATGAATAATAATCTCCTAATTTTTTCATGGTAAGAAAAAGAAACAGTAGTCCATTTTTCATCCATGTAAATTGTCTGAGGTTACTCGAACTCAGTGTAAATATTCTGCTATGCACAAGATGAGCAGCTGATGTAAAATTTCTAAGTCCACAGCTCTACATATTACCCCTCAAAGGTATTAACCAACTACTAATCTAACCCTGAAATCATGGAAGCTTTGACAGAAGGTGGATCCTGAGAAATTTAAGTGAATTAGAGTCATTTCATGTGGAAAATTGGACAGAACTATGCATACATTAAGAAAATATGCAAGCTAATGTTCTAGATGTTTATTGTTTCCATGTGTTTATTTCTAAACAGAGTAATTTAAGAAACTCACTTTGGACATATGGAAAAAATATAGAAAAGAAAAATCTGCCTTAAATATAGGGAAGAAAAACTAAAATGAAAAGCTTTTTGTGCTTTTTCTTCAGTTCTTTCCTTCTACAGAAGTGATTTTTAATAGTGAGTTACTGAGGCTGCTGATGTTATTGATTGGTCTGCCACTTGATCACTCTGCTTTCCACATTTTCCTTTTCCCCTTCCCTCACCTATTATCCATTTCCCCTCCTCCTTTCCCTTCTTCCTTCCCTTGTTCTACTTCCTAGTTCTCCAGGTAGCACTGCAGAGCCTTCTTCCTTGGCCATCTCCCTCTCTTTGACTCACTTTGTTTTTTTACACATGCAGCAAATATTTCATCCCTACAGGAGAATCAGCCAAAGCAGAACCACTCGCTTTCCTTCCCACCTGTCAGCATCTGCAATAGCACCTGCTCACTGATGTATATATACATACAATAGATGCTATTTTTCTTGTTTTTTAAATTATCTTCTGATTATTGTCTACTTTCACCATTGTGACTTCAAAAGCCATTCCTACCTCTTCATCCAATTGCCAAAATATTACATCAGTCCTGCTTTCTTCTCCTTTCCCTTCACCACAGCCACTCCAAATACCTTTCTCAAGAATCTTATTGTCTAACGTGAGTGGTCAGAGAGTGAGACTGGCACATTTATATTGCATGGATGCTATTTATGCCTTTTGTTCCTCCTCAGGTGTAACCTAGGACTTTTCTAGATTCTCTGTTCTCAAGCATTGGCCACTGACCATTGATGTTTTGCAAGTGAGACGTTTTCTTTGTGATAGAAGAGAGGGGTTCATTTAACTTCTCTTGTGTCTGCTCCATGTGGAAATCTACTTCTAGTTAGTGGATGCTTTCTTGTCAGTCAGGCGGTATAATCTCCCACATACTGATGAGGGTCTTTAGGAATAACTTTCAGTTGATTTATTATCAGTAGGTATTCCTGATCATGTAAATAAATAAAATTAGGTACAAGCATAAATTGAGAGGCGGGGGATGCCATAGACCGTGTCATTCCTGATAATAGTGCCCATGAGTTCAGCTCTGTACAGCAGGAAAAGAGCTCAGCTGGAGAGAACTGTACTGTTGGACTGACCACACTTTCAACCCAACCCTAGTAATATGAACTGTGTGAACAACATGGAAAGGAGGTGGAAAAGATAAACAGAAAAGATAATTATTTTCTTTTCCCGTCTTTGCAACTAAAACACACTGGACCAAACACCAAAGATTTCATTATTGATTGCAGTATTATTGAAGCATTTGAGATCCTTGGGATTCTGTTGTGCTAAGTGCTGTAAAAACAAAGAAGATATGGTTATATATAAGATATATAATCTGGTTATAAGACAAGAGACAACAGATAGCTATAGGGGAATGGGGAGTGCAAGGAAACTGTAAAACAATTTTGGTCATTATGACAAACAGTGATCTCAGCACTCTAGCATTCTCACTAACATTCAGTGTTTTTGTAGACATCATGGAAAATATTGGGTGGAAACAAAACTCCTGTTTGTTATTATAAACAGAGGTTTCAGAAATCTTTCTGTGGTCTGTTACAATTGTAGAGCCATCCATTTAAAAATGACTGATACCAAGTTTCTTTATTGTGTAGCAATGGAGCAAGTAACTTAATACAGATAAGTAGAGCACTGGGGTTGTGAGCTTTTGTCTTTCAAAGTTGCAAGTGAGATTCACTTGAATGAGGTGTACTGAGAAAAACATAGCTTTGCTGATACATAAGCCTTAGGGCAGAGCAAGGACTGTAGTTAGGACTATGATGTGTCATAGGCATGGTGCTACAAAAAGAAATGTGTTTTGCAGTATGAAGTAGTAACTCTGGATCATTTTGTAGAAACTAAACTGCATGTGTTCTTTAAAATGCCTGGGAACACAGACTTTGACTGCAGGCTCCAGGTCCACACAGAGGGGAAAAGGACACGGTTGAGTCAGAAATCTGTAAGAAACCTTGTTTCTTCTGTGACTATCACAACAGTATTGGAGGGGCTAAGTTGTCATCTTGTCAGATTGTCAGATGTATTATTACCAGTTTCTCCTCAGCATACTCTCCTTCTAACATGGGTCTTGTGCTTCCCCATGAGATGAGTCTTCAAGTGTTCACCCTATCACCTTTTATTTGTAAAGAAAACTGTTTGCAGGTTCTGTGTTTCATTCCTACATAGAAAAACAACAACAACCCCCAAAAAAACAAACCCCAAAAAACAACCAAACAATGAAGTTTTTAGCATAAAATTACTTTTCAAGTAAATACTTGGAAATTTCAAGTAATTACATGGAAAAATATTATAGATTTTAGGTGATCAAAAGTCAAGTGAAATATTTCAACATACAAAATTTTTCTGACTGTGTTTAAATTCCTGAGCAGGAACACATAACATCCTAAGTAAGGCAGCAATGAAACTACTGGACTCAATTCAGCCATCTCTCTGCTCAGCTCAGTAGAAAACCTAAAGTGCTGGGGCACTGCAGGAGTTAACAGCAGGAGCTAAAGGTCTGTTAAATTGTGGATAAGATGAGATCCAGAATAACACAAAGTTACCCAGAACAGAATGGATGTGAAACATCTAAGTCCAAGACTAATAACGAGGATTGTTTCAGGGTCCTACATATTCTGGTAAAAGCTTGAAGTCTGTACAGTTCAGCTGCAGCATGTGCTTTTTAAGGAACCTTTTTCTGCAGCTGAATATTTTAAAACTATGTCCTCAGAAGGTCATATGGCTTTTACGCAAGAAAACAATGCATGGCACCTGAGCTGCCTCATGCCTAGGCAACATTAAATCCAACTGAGCACAACAGCCACAGATACACAATACAAAGTTGAGGGAAAAGATGGGGAGTTCAGACCAACAGCTTGTCTTTCTGCTTCCCAGGACTGTGGGTAGCCCAGCAGATTACAAAATCAGACTTGGTTAAGTGTCTGTCTGGCCCCATGAATCGTGAATTCTTGGCTGCAGCAGAGGATAGATTTCAACACCTTCCCCCTTTCCTCTCAGTGCGTACATGCTCACATGCTTGCACAAACAAAGCATGGTGCAGAGCTTGCCATGCAGAGCACTGGGAGATGGGTGCTGAGGATTCAGGCTCTCTGTATCTGGAGGGGAAACTGAACTCCAGGTCTGCTGCTCTTGCCTCTGTGCTCTCCATATGAGGGTACGGTGTTGCAACAATGAACTCTTCTCCAAGGTTTCATAATTAGTGAGGTGGTCACACTTCTATGCATCTTATCGGGACGTCAGGAACAGGTGAACCTGTAGTTGAAGGAAAAATTAGAGTGGCACCACAGATGAATTAGTAGTTTCAAAACTGTCTACAAAAGAAAGCTAATGTTGAATAGCCTTAGTGTCCCATGGAGCTTGCCACGCATATCTGTGTAGTGTAGTGCAACATATGAATACAGTTATCGACTGATAGAGTTCTGATTAGTGCAGTTGACATCAACCTATGGCTGAACTGGTTTTTCAAACATTTCCAAAGTAGCCCTGGTCTGGGTTGTCAAGTGCCTCTCCAAGATCCAACAAAAGCAGGAACAAAGCACCAATAATTGTTACCATGTTTATTTGATGTTTCTTAGTTTCATAAAATAATTATGTTCCAATGAAAAAATACATGCATAAAATATGTGAATTCAGGGTTAAGATGGGAGTGCCATCAGTGCAGCTTTCACAAAGTACAGGTACACAGTCCAAATGCAAATTCTAGGCAGATGACAACTATTTTATTTTCTGTTTGGTCCCTGATTATCTTTCTGCCCTCATCTCCCCATCCTCCTCTCTCCCTTCTCGCTCCTCTGGTTAGGATGCTGGATCATTTTGGACATGGTTTTTAAAATGGCTGGAAAGGGGCAAATGCCGAACCAAATGAGATGACTAATTTATTCTAATCAAATTCAAAACACTTAATTAACACAAAGCTCAGATTCCAAAAGCCAGCCAAGTCTCTGTTTCTGTTGGAACCTTAACTTGTAGATTTCTTTATTGTTTATGATTTTTAACTGTACAAGCCCATCGGAAAAATATTCTTCCTTTCTCTTTCTTTTTTTTTTCCCTTCAGATAAAAAGGTTAGGGCTTTGGAGGTAAGTGGGAGGCATTTGGGGCTTGGATAAATGAGGGGAAAAGTTTAACTAGGAGAGTTCATTGCCCTTTTGCTAAGAAGCTAGAAATTGAGTGGCCATTGCTGGCTATTACTGTCACCTGCCATGGAGGACGAGCCTGTTATGCCATCCATACACCTACACCCATGAAAAGTTCTTACAGAGGTACTGTGAAGTCAAGCTACTTTTGTTAACATTTTATTTACTACTACTAATATCAATTCACCAATAACCAATACCGCCTCTACTGGCTGGTGATAGTTCAAGTTCAGTTTTCAGCATCCATTTTTGCAAGGCTGTTCCTGAAGACATACAATTTGTCAGGCGTGATGTGTTGGAGCAGTGCAACTTTGCGGGGCTGAGCTGCTGAGCAAGGCTTCCCTTGAAGTGGTGGGAGGGCATGGCCAGGGACTTTGTGGTGTGGAAAGCCTGTAAGCCTGCTTGAACGTGCCCACAGGCATGATCTTGGCCTGTGACTTCATGATTTGTCACTGAATGTTTCCTATATACCATGGGCAAAAAAATGGGTTGTGACTGTTTCACCTAGGACATGGTGTTATGGTTACGTTCCCTCTCATTCTTGCAGTGGCACAAGACAAAAAGGGGTAGAGGGAAAAATGAAGAAGAACATTACCTGGTACATCACAGCCTGGTCCTTCCCTTTGGTTTGTTCTCTGCAGTACAAGGGAGAAGCAGCAGCCCAGAGGAATGGGAATGTAGTTCAGCTATTGCACAGGTCTCGCTGCAAACTCAGATTTCAGATTCATCTGTATGACTGTGAAAATCATGCAAATGATGCCAACAAAAAAAAATCAGCTTTTAGTTGAGTTGTCTCTGTCCAAATTCCTCAGACTTTTTGAATATCACAGCCTTATTTTCAGTGTAGGGCTCCAACATAACACTCAGAGCTGAACTGAAAGGCTAACATGGGTGAGCCTGATTTGCTTAAAGGAATAATAATCTACTTTATTATTTAAAACAAAACCAAAAACAAACAACAACAACAACAAAACAACCAAACAAAAACAAACAAAAAAGCCCCCCCCCAATAAAACAAATAAAAAAAAAAGAGCAAGAGCAATAACAGAGCACCTCCCTGCTCTACAGCTGCAGACTCCTCTAACTGATCTTTCCTTTGAGAAACTCATGGTGGCTGTTCCTGTTCCCCACTCCTGGCTAGCTGCTGAGCTGACTCCCTCCAGATGCTTTCCAAGGATCACTGATCAATTAGCCTTTGTCTCTTGAGCTAATATCAACATAACTGACCTGGATCTTTTTGACAGACCTACACACTACTGGGGCAACAGAGGACTGAAACTGCACTGGCAAATGCCCTCAAGAGTTTCTCAAAGGAGAGATCAGTCAGAGCAGGAGAAAGAAGGAAAAGGCAAAGTGATCTTTCACATTCTCGTGTGGTACATTCTCTCGCCCTTTTATGCCATGTATAATATTTCACAGAAGGCTGCCCTGGAGAGGTCAGCAGGGTAGACTTCTGCCTGAGCACAATGAAATGTAACAGGAAGCACAAATTGTTAATTTTTATTTTTTTTTCTTAATAAAAACCAGAGCAACTCATGTGATGCATGAATAATCAAGTTCTTTTGCTTCATGCAGCACATGAAATATTTAAAATCCTAAATCAGCTTCAATATACTGGTGAGAAAATAGTGGTGAGCTCAGAGGTTTGCAGAAGACTGCAGTCATTCAGTTAGGTAGCATCAGTTTTACTTAAGGCTTTTTCAGAAGCCCAGAACACAAAAGAATGTCTGGGAGAGGCTTAATAAGCAAAGGGACAGAACTGTATTCTGTGATAAATTGTGTACATAATGAGTAATGACAGCGCTTTTTGCTTTTTCTTTTCATTTTGGATCACAAATAAGCAAAATAATTAACCAAGTCCTCTCAAAAGGATTTTTTTTTTTTCTGAGTGAGCATCAGTGAGGGCTGTATTTTTTCAGCTGTGCTGATTCAGAGTATTTTGTATCACCTTTTACAAAGCCAAACAAAGCTTAATGGTACTTCCATTAAATTTCAACTGAAATACTTCCAAAACAGTTCTTCCATAAAGATAGGCTATTTGTCCTGATACAGCTTGCTGATAAGACCTTATCTGGAATAGCATGTACTGTTCTGGTAAGCATTTTCAAGAAAGCAGAAAAGTACAGCACGAGAAAGGGAATTAAGTTCTTATCAGATGAGATGAAACTACCAAGCTTATTCGGTGTAGGAAATAGGGGTACACACTTGCTGTTGAGCAGTGTATCAGAAAGGGATGAATACACACAAGGAATGAATATCGGGCAGGACTGGCCCAAGAACAAATTGAGATGAAATGGTCATGAAGTCTGACATGGAGAATTGAGAAGGATTAAGCATTATGTTCTTGGATGACATTCCAATGGATGTAAAGGGCTTTAGTTTTAGGGCAGAACTTGCTCCCTGAGCAGAAGAAATTGCATAATGTAATTCCCTGTGATAAAAATGAATGTTCCTCTCAGTCACATGTCCCCAGTGGTAGCAAGTCCTAATTAATATGTTCTTTATCATCTCCAATCTTTTAAAACCAGAAATAAGGATTTTTAAAGTGAAGCCAGCCAAACAGAGCAGGGCAAATATTGACTCTCTCTGAAAAGAACACATTATTAAAAACACAAGCAAATCTGTCTCTCTCACTATTCAACCATTCCACGGTAAACCAAAAAGCATCAGGTTGCATCAAGGAAAAAAGAGGAAACTCTGATTTAATGGCGCTGTTTCTCTTCCCATTGGTGTTAATAAGTAATGACTGTGAAATAAATAGAATTATATCAATGAGACTAGAATAAAATCCAGCCTTTGTATGAGAGCAAAATAGAGAAAAAAAATATCCTTTTTATGTGTGGTGCATTTAACTAGCTAGTTACTGAAATTAGTGAAATATTTTTGTCAATTTGATGTAGAATTATTGCAGAAAATGGTGTATTGCACTATAAAATATTGAAAAAAAAAGGTTATTTTTTTTTGATGTGACATTAAAGTTTACCAAGTTTGATCATGTCTTGCTAAAAGTTTGTGTTTTCAAGATAGCCATTTTGATGAGAAGAGTTACACTAATTTTCAGTCCTACAATTAACATGCAGGACTTTGAAGTTCCATAGATGTTGCTGAAGTACTTTTATAAAACTTGCAAAATCATCAGTTCCTGCAGGTGGACTTTGCGATAGACTAGCAGCAGCGTTAAAGAAGGAATTAATCCTCCTTAACTACATTTCTGAAACCAGTGGTCCCCAGATACTTTCCAGAGATTTTCCTGTTTCACATAGTCTTTATTCTAATCTATTATATTGGGAAATACTGTTTTCTACCTTTAATGATGAGATTATTTCTCAGGTGTTGTTGGCTGTTAATATAATAACTGGAGCAGGTTCCTCATAAGGGAAAGACAGATTTTAGGGGCCATTTGTTACAATGGAAATTGTCATCAAGAGAACAAATTTGGCAAAACGGTGTTTGCTGTTATAGAAAGCCAGGGAATGTTATTCAGTCATACACTGACAGTTCTCTGACAGGGTTTTTTATGATGACTTTGCAAAATGAATGTTTTTCATGAGCTCTGAACTGATACTCCCCTCGAAAGGTTTTAGTATGGTGCTTGAGCAACAAATAAGAAGTCTTCAGAGTGTATTCAAGTAGCGCTGTGAGCTGCCATAGTGGGTTAATACCTAGAATTGTGTAATAGTGATGTGTGGTTAATATAAACCATAGGTCCTTCACCATCACCTCCGACAGCTACCAAAGCAAGTATCCCACCTAATGAATCCACTGATTCCTTTATTGCTTCAGATTTGCCTCATATCTTTTTCTTTTCTCTGCTTTCTGCCTGTGATGACTCTCCAGCCTGCCCAGGGCATGGAGAAGGGTGTCACTTTTCACAACAAAATTGAGATGGTTTTATTATATCCCTCTGTATCTGTGGGTCAGAAAAGGTCTGCGTGGGTGGATGAGTCAGTGTTTTCCATGTGTAAAACTGTAGACAACTTTATTTGGGATCTCCTGTCTTGTCATCTAAGTGGCCTAGCCCATTTGAAGACTAACCATAGAGACTGCTCACAGCAGATACCCAAATTCTGCACTATAGGAAACACCCGAAGAGCACTGTCCAAGACAGTGGGATCAGAGTTAATGCAGCTTTCACATGAAGTGACATGAATCTCTAATGTGCTTTCACTTCAGAAAACATCCCTTTAGCTCCTGAATCAGGAATGTGATTTCAAAATTTTCATCCATTACTTGGAAAGACAGTAAATCTTCTAAACCATGCTTTTCCTTTAAATGTTGTACCACAAGAGTGATGGATCTCTACGGCCTTTATAAAAGAAAAACTGAATTTCATTTAAGGAATAAACCTTAGGTCTCCTCATTCAACCCCTATTCTTTATCCATGAGTCTTAGCATTCCTTTTGCCCATGGCAGAGAAATTGAAAGGTCAGTGCAGAATACATTTTAGTATCTTTTATAGCATTATACATTGACCAAAAGTTTAAATATGGAAAGTATTACAGTACTATGCTATGTTACATGATTAGAAGCACATTTTGCTGGCGATACGATCTATGTTACCAACAAAATAACTATGTATAGGATCTGGTTTAACTTAGTTATCCTTTTGTCCTTTTTTTCTGCTTATTGTTATGTAACAGTTGTGATGGTGAAACGCATAATGACTATTCCGGACAGTATGATAGAGCATCGTATGGCATTTATATTGGAGGGTAAAGCATGTAAACATATGAAAGTCATTTAAAGATACAATTAAACTTCTAAACAAAGAACTTCATAAATATTTCATTTGAAAACTCAGCATCAACCAACTACCTGAGGGCTAAGGGGACTTTTTTTTTAATACAACATAATAAAGATTTAATAAAAATGCTGTTGTTAGAAGTGCAACTGTGTTAACTCTCTTTGACAGGGGGCTATTAAAATGTATCCTTCAGTCAGTTCCTTCTTGCATTTTATTTAAACCTCCAAGGTCCTGTGAGTTTACTGTGTAGGATTATGGTAAACAATAGAAGCAATATTTACAAGTTATATCGTATTCAATATAGCCATATAACCGTTTAATTTAGATAACTCTTTTCATCCTGTGGATTTTCTGCTAGTTGGTATGAATTCTGCACTACCTGCATAGCCTGTGATCAAATTTATTCAAGTCAACACTTTGCTGCACTCAGTACAACAGAACAGACTTTGTGGTTTTTTTTCCAGATAGGCTAATGCTGAATTGTCTATTTTTCATAACTGAATCCACTGTTCCAAAGATGTGGTATATTTGCCATTGCATGGAGGTTTTAAATCCAGAGTGAATATGATTCTGAATCATATTTTGTAGCAAATAAAAAATATGTAAGTAAATAAAAACATTATACTCTGTAGCCAT
>JANHFX010012313.1:0-45582 GCA_027560015.1 Chloroceryle amazona
CGGGGCAGATTGGCGCTGGGCCCCAGGGTTTTTTTGCCTTCCTCTGCAGCATTGAGCATGACCACTTGTCAGGGGAGGGCTCTTCTGCTCCGTTTGGGCTGGGTCACTGCCTGCTGCTCGTGCACCACGAAGATGGCTTCTCGTGCCCCGCATCCGGGGGGAGGACACTTTCTAGACTCCCAGAATGGGGAGGCTTTCTGGGCTCCCCACGGGGTGCTTCTGGTCCTCAGTAGCATTGAGCACAGCCCCTTGTCAGGGTTCCTCTGGGCCCTTTCGGCTCAGCTCTGCCTGGGCCCCACACACCTCCAAGGCACCATTAGTGCCCTGGCTCTCTGGGGCTGTCTTGCCCATGGCAAGGCTCTTCCCCATGGCAGAGCTCACTAGTGGGAGTGAGCTCTGCTCTTCCTTGGCTCCATGTCCCTAGGGGTTCTGGCTTGTGCAGGACTCCAGCCTTGCTGCCCCATCAGGAGCTGCCACTTCCATCTCCCCATGAAGGCAATACAAGCACTGGGCAGGCACAAGAGCACTTCTCATGCAATGCTGGCCAGGAAGCACAGTGGAAGAACTTTTGGAAGGCAAAAAGTATGATTGTCAGCAATAGGTGTTATACTTTTGAAAATACCCCTTCTTTCTTCTTCATCTTTGTTGTCTTCTTCTCCATCTTCTTCATCTTTATTGTCTTTGTCTTCTTCTTTGTCTTCATCTTATTTCTCATCACCTTCATCTTCTTTGTCATCTTCTTCTGTGTGTCTTTGGTACCCATCCTCTGGCCTTTATTCCCACTGCTACTTTCTGTAGCTCTGGGACTTTCCTTTGCCACACTGCAAGGGATGTTTTTTCAGGCTGAAGAAAACATCGGCCTGCTCCTGGCTCCACCTGCTTATTGCGTTAATGCTTGTGAGCATTGGCTTTAAAACAGATTCAGAAGAATAATATAAAACATAAAAATTAAAGTATTAAAATAGGTTTTAAAATTGAAATAAAATATAAAATAAAATATGAATGGAATTAAATGAAATTAAGTCCAGTTTCAACCTGTAATCTTTCTGAGTTGTGTTCTTGAAAGTGTTTTTAGGACAGAAAGACCCCTGGCATTCTGGCATTTCAGACAAATAATGATCTCATAATTATTTTACTTATCACAAGCTCAGGAAATGAGAACAGAATAGAAGAGAATGGAATAGAATGGACCAGAATGGAACAGCCTAGAATGGGTTAGAACAGTTCTGCTGTGTTATGCCTGGAGTTCGGAAGATGTAGAGAACAGTGAGGTTGTGCCTCAGCCTCCTTTTCTCCAAACTAGACAAGCCCAGTGTCCTGAAGCTGCTCCTCATGAGACATTCATTCCAGCCCTTTCACCAGCTCTGTTGCTCCCTCTGGACTCATTCAAGGACCTTCACAGGTTTTTTAAATGGTGGGGCTGGGAACTGTGCCCAGTGCTCAAGGTGAGGCCACACCACTGCTGAACCCAGCAAGGGCAGGGACAGCCCCCTGGGGCTCCTGGCCACAGGGATTGTCTCAGGGCCAGCACCATAAAGGTCTTCCTCTGAGGGATGCTGGTTGGAGGGGCAGAGGGTGGGGCTGCAGGGGGCCTGCCACCCCCATGTCACAGTGCAAAGGTAAGTCCCAAGTAGGACCAGTCAGGTGGATAAACCAGAGCTGCCTTGCGATGACAGAGGAACAGGGAGGGATATTTTGGTGGCAGCTTGCAGAGGACCTCTGGCACTGCAATGCCTTGGTCTCTTTACATGTTTGACCCGTGCCAGCCTGTGTGAAAAAAAAAACCAAACCCTCCTGTGCCCGTCCTGGTCCTGTGTGTTTGTTGCCCAGCAGTGAAGCTGTGGAGCTGTTATATATAACCCCAAAGAGCTCTTGCTAGTAACCTAGCTCAGTAGGTAAGAGAGGAGCAATTTTGCTGTTATTTTTGAATTGTCTTCTGCAGTCACATGGGAAAAGCTTTTCTCACCAGGCAGCAAAGGAACTGTAGGAAATGTTCCTTTTTTTTTTTTCCTAAATTATTTTTAAAAAATGTATTTAGGTCCATCTAATCTGCTCCACCTACACAATGGTCGTATAGCCAGTTCTCACATGCCTCCTAATAGCCATCTGCCTGTGCAATTAATGGCTTGTCTGCTTTTGCCATTACTTGGAGGAAAAGACCAAACAAGAGCTTTGAGTATTTGCTTAAAATATCTGAAGTGTCTGTGTGGATGCTCCAGGATGGATACTCATTGCTGGCTGCAACCCCCACTTACCAGTGGTCTAGAATATTACAGAGCAACTGGCCTTTTCTGTCGTGCCCTTCAAACAGGGCAGGTTTCCCACCTGCTGTGTGAAAAATTAACAACTGCGGCAACATAATATTTCCAAAATACTTGCTTCCAAGAGCTGAGCGTGAGGCTTTTGATGTTGGTTTGAGAGGTATGATGGCTGTCATCCCGGCTTCCCTGTTGGTGCTTTCAGCAGGTGGGGAGAGATGCAGAAAACAGGTCTGGAACAAAGTGCTTCCAGCTCTGCTCAAGAAACAGCATGGAGATATTTAGCAGATCACAGAAGTAAAGTTGAGTTGTGTCAAGAATAAATATTTCCCAAGACAACAAATAAAGACCCATGCAAGTTTTCCCTAGCAGCTCTCCGCAGCCAATGGGGCAGGGCTCAGCATCAAGGGAATGGGAGCACCTGCCAAGCTGCTGGTGTTCAAGAGCCTTAAGTCCTGTCCCATCTTTGCATGGATATGTCCATCCAGAAGAAGACTCCTTGCCAGCCTTTTACTGCCATGCACTAAGGCAAATACTCATTCCTCTCCCCACAGCGGTTTTGTGACTTGGCCAATGCTCTTTGGTGCTGCAGTGCCTCCAGAAGGATGGTGGCCATGCCCAAGCATCTGGGGAGCCACAGTGGGACACGAAGTGTGGTGAAATGAAACCATAGCTGCATTAGAGAGCCTGGATCTAAAAGTGGGCTTGAGCTTGGATTTGATTACCAGACCGGCACAAGGAGCAAGGTGAAGTAAAGGGTGTGAAAGCAAGAGGAGAACACTGACCTCATCAATGGCACTGCTAGAAGGGGGAGTGCCAAACTGTGTCCCTCAGATATCACTGGGTCCCTTGGATTGGAACCCAAACCGCTTTAGTGGCAGCTGAAGGACCTTCTGCAGAACATCACCCCAGTGGTACTGCTCTGCGGTTCAATGGGTAGGATATTACTCTGTGCCTGTGCATGTTTATACAGCTGCTGGTCCCAAAAGGAGCCAGGCAAGAAACAAGGCTTGCTGCAAGCACTGCACCTGTGATACACACGTCTGTTTTCTTTCAGCACGTGACATCACTTCTCAGTTCCCTCCATCTCTTGGTACTGAGGCTTTGGCCTTTGCCTGTCTTTATCTTTGCCTACACTTCCAGAGGCTGAATTTCATCATCCCTAGGTGATTCTGCTCTGGCAAGGGTGTTGGACTCAGTGAGTGGTCTCCAGAGGTCACTTCCAACCCCTACCGTTCTATGATTCTACAAGCTGCAAGGAGACACCAGTCCTCACCTCTTCCTGCAGAGGAGGAAAGGGGAGAGAATGTAACCTCCATCCTCTTTATTTATTTGGGACATAGCATTGCACCTAATGGAGCTCACCTCAAGCTACAGAAAAAGGTGCTGGGATTCACTTTATTTAACTGCATCTTGAGGACAATGGTATTGCTATTCCTCTTGCTACACTATTACTAACTGAATTGTTGTATTACTAGTATATCAGACTGACTGCTTTTCAGTCGAGTCAAATCCAGTCAGAGGAGCCAGCAGTGCTCGCTTAGAGCTCAGGACCTCACAAGAAGAGACATACTGGCAATGGGGCTGCCTTTCCCCAGTACCACCCCCTGCCCAGGCAGACTTTGGAGCCCTGCAAATGCCTGCCAGGGTTAAAGAGCAAACAGAGTGATTGCCTGGGTGGCAATGTCTTCAGGTTTCCTTTTTATCTCTTTGTTCCAGGCATCCTGTGATGTCAAACAAGTGTAATGGGGAGAAGCTGTGCAGGAGTAGTGAAAGGTTGCAGTGAAATTTTCCCACCCTCCCTTGTCCCAGGTCCAGTCCTCAGCTGTTTTAATGTGTGGGGAGATTCCTGTGGGTGGGAATGCAAAATGTATGTTCACGTGGAGTTAGGATGGGCATGTGGCTGTGGGGGAGAGGAGTTTTGGCTCCAGGGTTATGTTTTCGTTACATGAGATTTCTACTGTAGCAAGTAGGAGATTTCAGGGAAGAAACAGTTGTTCCTGCCATCAGGATAAGTCTCATCAGTAGCAAAGCAGCACCCTCACCATCTCTGGGCTTGCCTGTCCTAAGCCCTGGACAGGAGTTAGGTGTCCAAGGCAGGCCACATCCTTCCTGCAAAAAAATATATATATAAAATCAGAGGCACATATTGGAGGTGTTGGAGACCACAAACACCCCTGCACCTGGCTTACACTAGGGATTTGAACGCCAGGTTCCCACTGCCAGGGGGGACACATTCACCACGGAGATGTAGGAAGAAGTGAGACATGAACTCTCCTGCTAAAGCATTTCTACTGTCCCTAAATCACTCAGAAGCTTTTGCTGTTGTTGGGCCAACGAGGTAGGATGTAGTCCTCATTGCCCAGCTTATTGGTGGTGTGAGGAAAAAGTCTCTGCCCCATGGAGGCTGCAAGTGCCATGAAGCAGGGGGTGAGACCGTGCAGGAGCATGGTTGGAGGCCCCCACAGAGCAGCATCCCCAGGACTGCAAGCATGAACAGGAGCCCCAGAGAGGTCTGGGATTTCCCATGGCTTCAGGCATCCTGAATGAAAGGCAGAGACACTCCCATTACATGAGATAAGATTCCAGGCACTGAAAGTTTAAGCCAGGTGATTTATTTTTTTTAATGCCAGATGTACTAAGTACATACAATATTAAGTCCACCCCTTCCCATGCTCTTTTGCATGCCAAACTCTCCTCTGAGCATGACCTTCCTCGCCCCCCTGGTCCTCTTCACTCCCTCGTCCTGCCTCATCTCCACGTACTCTTTCAGAACAGCACCTTCACTTTGTTCTCACCCCTTTGTGCTCCTCCTCTGTTGGAAGCTGCCATCACCAAAGTGATCGCCTTGCTCTTACTAATAGCAAAGTAATCAATTTGAGTCACTGTATACATTAGTAATGGCCATGTAATTCTAGTGCAAATTAGGTTTGGGCAGGCTGCAAAGCCCAAGACATCTCGTCTTCCTGAGCAGAGCTTGGATTTACTGTCCTCTGGGGAAGGCCACAGAGAAACGCTCCCCTACCCCCCTTGCAAATCCTCCCTTGATTGGATACAGTATGGTCGTCTGATTAAAATTGTGCAGTGGTTCAGAAAATGATTTTCAGCCAGTGCTTCACAGTAAATTACTTCCCCCCCCCCCCCAAGATAACAACTACAGCTGGCCACTGAAACAAGAATCTCAGGAAAAGCAAGATGCCAGCGAGGCAAAGATAGAGAGGGGTCAGGGCAGCACCCCCCGGTGGTGACACCCTGCCATGGGCCATCCCTAGTGTGCAGATGTGCAGCTCCCATGAGCCCAAAGCCTGGTGCCTGCTCCCTTGGATGTTGCCCATTTAACACTCAGGGCCCTTTTCCCACCTAGTCAGGTCCCTGACAAGTGCCATGGGTAGGTGATGGACATCTCCTGAGGGTAAATATCTCAGTACACCCCCACAAAATGTCCCCTTCCTAACACTCTTTGCCTGTCACCAAACCACTTAGGGGGGTAGATGGAGGAGCAGAACACATCCCTCCTACTACTCTCCCTTCCACCCCAACAGTCACTACTGCCTCTGAGGCAAGGAAAGCCTCAAAGCTGCTTACCCCCCTGTCCTGGGTTTGGTCAGGGTTAGTTATCACCAGCAGCTGCTGGCCCAATAAGCTGGGAGGGGCCACAGCCAAGATAAACAACCCAGCCAGCCAATGGGATACTCAATACCACACTGAGCCTGGCCCCTATATAAGGGGAGGGTTGGCCCCACTTATGGGTATCTGCTTTCAGCTTCTTTCAATATGTGGCTTCTGTGTGGCTGGAGCAGGGAAAGTTGGCATCTCAGCAACAGGTACAGCCTTCCTGGCTTCTATTACTGTTTTTTGTCTATTATTTTATTAGTACTATTACTTTTTTTTTTTTTTTCTATCTCTGTGAGATAGAAACTCTCTGGGAGAGTTTCTAAAACAACATCTTGAGCATCTGCCTGCAGGGAGGTAATTTTGGCTGTGATTCTGGTGATGGCAAAGTGTCCTAATTCTGGTGTGTTCAAGTCTCAAAGAGTAGCAAGGTTTAAGCACAGAGGTCTCAGCCCTTCCTAGTGGCCTTTGATGGACCTTATGCCCACTTAATCAGTGCCTATCCTAGGGACTGGGTGCTGGGCTGCATCTCCAGATATTGGGCACCCATCAGTTGTTAGATCTGGTCTGAGCTTTGCTCTAAGCAGCTCCCACCCAATGGCAGGGGCTTTTATGTGTGTAAGGAGGTAGGATAAGGAATAATAATATTACTGTAATAAATAATCCATGTAAATGCTCCAGCAAACATGTGCCTGAGAAGGAGTGGTTGGTGTTTGGGAAAAGGAAGATGGGATTTTTTTTTTAATTAAAGCTGGATAATTTATTGTCAGTGTGTCTGTGTCCTTTGAAATGTCTTTTGACAAGTGGTATGGTGATGCTTACAGGTGGTCATACACTGAGTTGAAGGTCTGACTTAAGCATTGTTGGTTTTGTTTTCCTAGAGGGACTGTGACAGCCTGGGGGAGGGAACAACAGGCAGTAAAGCAGCTTTCTGTATGCTATATTTAAGATGTATGTTTGTTTACATTCAAATACATGTGAAAGTGATTGCCTCCCTTTTGGGGAAAAAAAAAGTTAAAACACTAACTAAAAGTGTATCAGTGGTAATGAACCAGTGGACTTAACGACCCTGGAAGGAGAAGAAAACTTACAGATGGTGCAAAGAAGTGGAGAATCTTGTCACAACCGATACCGACTTCCCCTCTTTGCTGCAGCACAGGCTCTCTCCACCTTGTATTTGCTCCATGAGGAGTGGGTAGTGTGGGGGAGGGAAGGGCTGTTTATTAAATTAAAGAACTATGTTTCACAGCACATTGGCACTGAGCTGGAAAGGAGCAGCTTGGTTGCCCACTCCCTCTCCCAGTTCCTGCAGGACCATTCCTGACTGGGGTTGATTAGTGCCTTTGTCCATCCAGTTTGAAATGTCACATTTCCTGCCGCAATTAGAAGGAGCTTTTATCTGCGGGATGTATGTGTGTGTCTGAGGGGGTGTTTTTATTCCCTCCAGGTGAATGTTTTAGTAAGCAATGTCCAACACATAACAGAAATGCTTGAAAAGAAACATTTTACTATTACTAAAGGCTGTTATTGCAGCTTTCATGACCTTTCAGAGATCCCTGGGAATTCGAAAGGAGTGGGCTTATCAAAGGAAGTGTGATCTTGTTTTTGAGCTGGGGCACAGGAGAGAGGTGGTTTCAGCATGCTCAGTTGCCAAAAGGAGCTGCTCTCACCCTTGCAGGGCTTGCCAATGCCACTCCACTGGGACTCAGCAGTAGCAGTTGCTCAGCCTCTCCTGATACCTCCTCCAGGCAGCTAGCAGCAAAGGTCATCACGTTTGAAGGAAGGGCAAAAGATGTCAAAGGGCCCAGGCGTCCACCGAAATACTCCGTGGTAACACACCACCTCTGTCCTGCTCAGCACCCCTTTGCTGAAGGGGGGTTGAGCCCTAGCAGTGAGGCTGCCTGAGTGGGCAGGAGGCTGCAGAAGCTGCTTCTGGGGATTCCAAGGCAGCAGAAAGCATGCTAGGATATTGAACAGACCAAGGCTAGGGCTTCAGTATGGGGCTGGCAACATCTGGTCAGCACAATGTTTAGCCCAGTTTCTATCACAGACTTGGTCCACACTATCTAGCACCCTTCTATAAGACACTTGGGCATAGGCAGGGTGATGATGTGGGCCACAGACTTTTATACCTAAGAAATCTGGATAAAAGCAGCCAGTTTAGGGTGGGTGGAAGAGTCACACTAATAAACTCTCTATTCTTTTTTGTAATAACCAGGTCCCACACTACTTAATTTACTAGTAGAGACATATCTGAACGTGTCTTAAAGGTCATGAAAGAGCAGTCCTGCTTGAGGATTTCAACCTATATATGAAGCTCATCTGCTTCTGATTTGACAATGTATGTGCAAACATGGGATGAAATTTTCAGTTCTGTTAGCTGCTAAGTAGACCCACTTTTTTTTTTTCAAAGGAGCTGACTATAGCTCTAGATGAGCCAATGCAAGAGAGGCTTTGGTTATGACATATAATTTAACAGGAATACGTGTTTGATTTTTGCATCTTGTATATGCATGAGAAGAAAATGTTTCTACCCAAATGACTTGAGGGTTTTCAGGTATGATCCTGCAAACCCTTATGTCAGTTACTTCAAAGGAGGCTTTTCATAAAATGAAAATTTGCTTCCTTAAAGTTGAGAAGGTAGAAAATGAAAGATTGAGTCAATCATGGTACATCACCTGTATAATTTAGGGTATACATTTAACAATAATATATTGGGCTTTGCAGCCAAGGCTTTCAAAATTAGAATCCTCGTATTAGATCTCTTCAGCTACATTGGGGATGTAAAAAGCTCTGTGGCATCAGGATACAGGAGGAGATAACAAACTTTATTTATATGAAGGGCTTGTTGACCTTCAGAAAACATTATTTGGGGTGAAAGTTCGGTATTCTATAAAAGGGAGATGTGAGGAGTACTATTGTTTTTACAATAACAGTACTCTGGGCTGATGGTGTTCTTTGGATGTTTGCACATTTAAGTACCTTTTACACAGTGAAGTAGATCTGCACTCATGGCCAATTGTGCTGGCTCCCTGGCCCTCCTTAACTTCTTTGTGGCTTTCATTTCCATCTGTGTCTGATGGTGCTACATCTCTCCCAAGCTGGGTTTCAGCTTCTGGCACCATGCTGGCTTTGGCCTCTGTTAGTGCTGGCTTTAGCAGGCGCTGCAAAAGAGGAGTGTAGGGACAGAGTGGGATCAACACATGGAACCCCAGCTCCAGGTGTTCTCTTTGTTTGAGCCTCCAGAGCTCTCATCATCAAACATCTAATCTTAAATTGATGTCTTGCTAATAAAGCATTGTCATCATCTTCTGTTGTCATACATCTCGGGGTTGCCTAAGCAGACTGGTTTTTGTGAATAATTTGGTAATTACCCCTGATCATCTATGGCCTTTCCATCAGCTTTATCATGAAGGTCAAAAAACTTACACCAAGAAAGCTCAAACTGTGTTTGAGCTAGATGCTGTTGGTCTGGCAGGGAAGAGGTGCACTTGCTGTAAGAGTGTCCATGCTGGTGCTGCACATGGCCTGAGGATGGTACCGCATCCTCCACTTGGTGATCCCCAGCTCAGAGAAAGTCAATGTGAAGCCTCCCAAGAGGAGTCTTAAAAGCCACCTGGTTCGCTGAGATGGATACCCCAATCTGACTTTCAAGAGGTACTCTGGGAGATCAGGTCCTCACTCTCCTACCTCCGACACAAAATAGAGATCACCTTACGTGGACTGCATTAATTTGTCATCGGCCTTTGTGATAATGGAGACTGTAGGTGTTCTGCTGTTGACCTGATATTTATTTTAAAATGTGCTTACGACCTAATTTTAAGCACCAGCACATGAAAATCCTGTGTCCTTGGCTTTCAGAAGAAAGTCAAAGAAAAAGGGAGGGAGGAAGAACATAATGAGAAAGGAAATTTGTGAGGAGGACTCCTGACAAAGGGTGCAGATATCGTGGATCTACCACCAATTGTAACTTTCTTGCCTTACAGCCATTTTGGAGCATGGGATGAAAGCTCAAAGAAAACACTTTTGTGTATGAATTAGCATTAGCATCTCTTCTAAAGCACTGTCATTCCATGTTACCTGAAATGTGTCCTACTACATGTGCTCTGTGTGTCCTACTACTTGCTTCCTCACACCTTGGGGATGTCTGTCTCTATTTCACTTTTGGGATGGCCTTACAAAGGTCTCAAACAAGGCACCTGGCAATGGCCAAAGATACCTGTGGCTTGCAGGAAGTTCTCTTTCCACTTTTCCCCTCCACTTTACTGGTTTTTATGTACTTTTTCTGTCTCTTGCTCTCATTTCACTTGTTCTTCCCTCGTTCCTTGGTGTTCTGGCAAATGTGTTCACTGTGCAGCTCAAAAGATTTTGTCTACTTCAGGCAGGGCTGATTTGCAGGGGTAAAAAAACTATATATTTTTGAATATACAAGGAAGCCCACCCTGTTAGTAAGGGGCAGGCTTTCATTACCTAACTGTTACAGCTTTACTCCAGAGCAGACAACATATGACTAATGCTACATCTGTGCTTGGCATACAACGGCTGTCAAATTTGGTAAGGAGTTATTAAACAGCAGAGAGGTGTGACTAAAGAAAGTGATGAGCAGAATGTAGAAAATAGCAATCATGGCCCTATTGTGTGCACTGTGAATTTCTAATCTGGGATGGCGGGGAATGTCTGTGGGGGAAAAGCAGGAAGAAATTGCTGTTATTTTGTCATCAAAGAAAATCAAAGTTAGGCTTCAGGGAAAACCATCCTAACTATGAAGTGATGGGTGATCCCTCTGGCCCAGGTGACCTCAGTGTGCTGTTGAGTCTTCTGTCATGGCCTTCCTGGGTACTTATCCCTGCTTCAAGCATGGCTTATTCCCTTTCCAGGAGACAGTCATTGACTGAAAAACTCAGGAATGGTTCTGAGAGGAAAGTCATCAAAGTGGCTTAAGATGTCCAATGGGAAATCCAAACACCAGGAGAGGCAGAAATTCAAGTACATGTCTTTGTCTTCTGCCTCCTACCAGCTCATGATGACTCCTAGCTCTACTCCAGCTTTCTGGCTTTACCTTTTAGAGGTGCACCTCCTGCTGAAGACACAGGGAAGTCCCCAGTTTAGGCAGCCTGGATCATCTTAGCCTAGCAGGACACACAGTCTTTTTGCTGTCACTGTGTGCATATTCATCACCCAAACAGGTCATCTGAGTTGGACTTTCAGCCTCCAGAGTCAAACACTGACAAGATACACTTTTGTTTTGGTAATCACACCAAAGAGAGTCAGGGCCTGCTATGAAACATGCAATTATCTCCTTGGAAGAGGTATAACTGTAAAGCCAGGTTTGCTGCTGGTGTAAAAATCTGCCCAAACTGTGGTGACCCCATCAGGCCTGTGCCAGCCTGTGTCTGCAGCCATCTGCCTTGTCTTCCTAGGTCTCTCCTCTCATTACTGTCTCTGTCTTTAAAACAAAGACCTAATCGACAAGCACTGGCCAGATTTCACTTGTTAAACAATTAGAACAGCAAACACAGAGGATTTGCATCACTTCTCCTTTCAATACCTAATGTTGGTATCTTCCTCCCGAAGGAGTTTTTAACAGCTGGGTTGTTTTGAAATGTGGCACAGCACCATTAAGAGCTTTCCAGAACAACATATTACTTTTAAGCAGAGCATTGAGAGTCTGAGTTCTCATTTCTCACAGGGATTTGATTAGGCAGGTGATGGAGCGTGAAGCCTGGTCAGGTAATTGATCAAGTGCTGGTCAGCTACTGCCCCATATTATTAGAACAATCAATGGAGATGACACAAGTTTACTAAAAGGAAAAATAGGACTGAGGCAGGTGCTCATTGGCATTCCTATGTGCTAAGGAAGCCCTGTGAGAGAGACAATCAAGGCTTGAGTTGAGCACTTTGGTTACCTGCTTTCCCCACCTCTGCTGCAGAGCTGCCTCCCCCAGACCTGCTGGGTACATGGACTATCTTACCTGGCAGATGGCAGGGTTGCATATCCCAGAGGGAGGATGTCCTGGATTCTAGCCTGGATTCTCTGCAATATCTTCCAGGGAGGGAAGAAATCCTGACTTCTGCTAAGCAAGCCATGCTTAATTTATAATCAATGGAGAGGTGTGTGTGCATCTAATCCTTTACACACCCATTTTAGGGGGGCATAAGTAGAACTTTATGCTCTACTGTCTGTGGTGACAAGATTCCCCTGTAAGGAATGTTACAAGCTCCATTGTGATGCACAGGGAGGTACTGCTCATCAGGTCTTTGTGGACTTTCTAGGCAGGACTGCAAGTTTGCAGCACACCTTTAATGCAGGATCTAATTTTTAAGACAAATGAACAGATACACAACTGTCTCGAGTTCAAATGTGAAGCCAGTGAAACCCAGAAGTCCTGGCCCCACTGTTCAGGTCTAGCCACTTGATTAAATTATTATACTGTGGGTTTTTCCCTTCTTTCCCTGTTGTAAAGCTATTATTGCCTGCTTAATAAACTGCACATATTAGTAATCCATGAACATCTTCGAGAGAAAGAAAATGAATTCTGAATTTCAATCACTTGAAACTTTAACTGAAAACCTAAAAGCAAAGCTCTAAAGATGCAAATTTCAAAATAACCAAAGCTGCAACTCATCTGCTGTCTAATCTGTATGTGCCCTAAAGCTCGAAGTTTCTTTTCATATACATTTACCCCCTCTCTTCGAGTTTATATTAAACAAGGTATATTGCTCTAGCCTAAAAATATATACATAACAAAAAATTGTATTTGAGATGGTTTCATGCCCAGCAACTTAATTTTGGAACTGTCCTCATGCAGCTATGGATGTGCTCATGACTGGGGTGTGAAGTATCCCATCAAATCCCTTTTTGTTGTATCAGTACTGATCTGTGACAGTTCACATCAAAAGAGCCTAGTTCTGGGTGATAAAGCTGTTGTAAAAGATTCAAGAATCAGAACCAAGAATCAGACCCACGTGGTCCCCATCTCCACAGATTTCTTTCAGCTAAAGCCAGGCATTAGCCTTACACCCTGCTGTAAGGATTAAGAGCATTGGCTGAATCACTAACATCACAATGTCCACAGTGGGACTCCTGGTTTAGATACTGTGCTATTCTGCCAACCGTACACCAGAAGTATGTCAGAGAAAGGGAGAACAAGAGCATAAACCTCTGCTCTGGAAACTATTTCCTTTTATAGCAGCAGCTGAATTTCTGTGATATCATATATTTAGCTGAATTTTATGGGTGGAAAAGAGATGAATTGGACAGATGTAATATGAGCTTAAAAAAAAAGCTACATTAAACCATAGCTGGAATTTGTGGCTGAATTGTGGGAATAGTTTATAAATCAGCAAGAGAAATTTCAGAGGCATGAGAGACATGCTTCCCTCTAAAAGTGCCTTGTTTACAACCACTATAAATTACATTATTTCTGATCAGGAAAAAAATGGGAGGAAATCTTCCCATCTTATTTTATACAATTTGTGGGAAATTTGAGCCTATTTCTTACTCGTAGTTGTCCTGTGCTTGTCGTGGGGAACCATGACAGATTTATACCCTTTTTCTTGTTTCCTGGCCTGAGTTTCATTTATGACCAATTTCAGGATTTTTAACATTGATGGAGTTTTAAAAAGGAGAGCAGCAAGCTAAATGATAAAGCCCCTCATATGGTGTGTGCTTAAGATATCTTAAGTTTTCAGGATCTAATGTGTTTAGGTAAACAGCAAAGCAGAGTAGTTTCAACGTTCACATGACAAAGCAAGAGCCATCAATGGAGGAAGGTAACACATTAGCAGAGAGTCACAAAGCTTCAAAGAGTTGGGGCTTCAGCCATGGACCCTTCACTCTGGTGTCCTCCCACAAAGCTGTCCAGAGGAAGTGGTTGGGATAGAGATGTTTCCTCCAGCTCTGGGAGAGTCTTGCATGGCTCCAGGTCAAACCAAAACAGATATCCTTGATTTTGTTGCAAAGGACATGTCTGAAGGAGAAAGGGAACATCTTTATCTGCTGTTATGGCCTCTAGGAAATTCTGACAACGTGTCTCACACAGCGTGCACACGGCAGAGGAAAGGACAAAGACTTGCTGGGTTTTTCCAGCCTGGGTCTGCATGTGCTGCTGATGGCTGGCTCAGCTCTCTAGCCTGGAAGCAGCCTTGTATTCATTTTCTTTCTCCTGCTTTTCCTCTTTGTTTCCCAACATTTTTCATGCGTATCTCTATGCTTTTGAATACAGTTCTGTTGCTTCACAAGCAAAGGGACTTCTGCAGCTTGCTATCAGGCTTTTAGCAATTGGGACTTTTCTTGTCAGCTCTCTTGCTGGTGCACTGGAAAATTAATGGTTCAAATCCCTCACAATGAGATGTGAGATGAAAGGGTCAGTACCCTGTGTCTTTCCACCTTATGAATACCCCACAACTTCCAGCTTTGTGGAGACAGACAGAACTTGCTGTGCTGGCCTCCCCCTTCAGACATCAGTTGACAGTGTTTCTCCTGACTTGAGGAGTAGCCTGAGAAGGGAAGAGAGATTTCTGAAGTGAAAAGTGCCCTGTGATGAGATACTGGAGCCAAAGATGCACAGACTGCTCCTGGACTCCCAGTCTGTGGATAAGAAACTGTAACTGACACTTATGAGTGAGTGGGGAAAAAATGCCTTAAACCCATGTGACACTTATATAACTTCAGGCCTGGGATGTTTTTCTTACAAAGGAAGGACGAGTATTGCCAGGGGCAGCTTTCCTGATAAGAGCAAGCCAATAACCTCTGAAAATGGAGAGTTACTAAAAAAAAAAGCAGCCTTCAGGAGAAGCCAGGATGTTCCACATCAGACTGATGCCCCTCTTGACTGCTGCAAGTCAGGGAGCTTGGACAGCTGCTAGTGGCTCTCGAAACTGACTCAAGTCAAAGATCTGAGATGAACAAAGGGTTTGGGTGATACAAGTGTGATTTTTGCTGGGGAGGATGTTGAAGAGTGGGAGTACACAAAAAGAAGGGGAGGACAGTGCCATGTTGAGAATGGGGGCTGATACTTTGGAGCAAAGGAGACACGACTTGGTGAGGTGGTGGGCCAAAGGCAGTAATTTTCCTGGGAACTTCCCAAAATCACAGGTCCTCCTTACTACTTGATAGCCTTTAATTCCCCTCCAAGAAACAGAGAGCACCAAAGGATTGTAGCAGATGTCCTCCTGAGGTCCTGAGCCTTCCTCTGAATGTACTGGAATGGTGTAAAGAAGTAGGTGCTTAGGAGCCACCATTAATACTGCACCTTTGTAGGTATCACATGTATGAAACGATGGAAAGGAGGTGGGGAGGATGATCACCATAGACCACCTTTGAATACGCCCTGCACACAAGTCTGCTGTCACGTGATCCTTAAGAAGCTGCCATTTGGTGCCCCATTAGCTGATGCTAGTGAGGAAAGCCTGGCATGCTGCACTCAGGAGGCAACTGCCAGTCTGAGTCCATCCTTGCCCAACCCAATCTAAGCAAATTGGGATGGGTATTGAAAACGGAGGGAGTTCAGACCAACCACCGTAGTTTAGATGTTTGCTCCTTTACTTGTTTTAAGGAGAGCAGTAGATGCATCCTGGGAGGTGGCTTGGCGCATCTTATCCAGGTGTAAGTGGATTTCTGCTCTGGAGTTTGTCTCTTCTCAGAGCTTCCCCCTCTCTCAAAGCACAAGTATTAGCACCACGTTTAGTTTGTGTTCATCATCAGACCCATGCTGCAGCCACTTGTGCTTCTCTTGGAGCAGGGGACTCACTGTCCTTTTACAAGCAGCCTGAACAAGAACCACTCTTCAAACTCACCTGCCCAACTGCCCGGGTGATCGTTACATCACTCTACATGCACTGGAGAGGTGTCTGGAGACAAAACATGCAGCTGGAGAAGCAAACAGACAGGCTGGAAAAGGATGGGCCTTTATGCTTTCAGAAATGTAAGTGTATTCCTCACAAATAATTCTTCAGGGTCTCATCTACAGACATGTAACACTAGGGGGTCCCAGCTTGCTCCAAGCAGTAAAAGATACCCTGTCACAAAGAGATTGTGCAAGGTCTGTACCAGTCTTCTTGTACAGCTCAAAGGTCTTACCTCAAGGATACATTTTAATCTCAGCATTAGGGTCCATGTACATGCTTTTGGCTGTCTTGCCATTGCTATCCTGCCCTATATCTACACGTGCTGTCGCTTCTGCACACGGATACAAAGCAGCAGGAAAGCGTGGATCATGAGTGTCTCCTGTGCAGTGACAGCTCTCTTCCTTTGTGAGCTACACCATGAAAAGCCAAAGCTGCCTGACCCTGGCATCTGCATTTGAATCAGTCTCCTGTTCCTCCTCTAAATCCCTACCTGAGGTCAAGCTTTGAAAGAAAGGTCAGTTCTATTTGAAGGCTGTTCAGGGAGAGACTGAATCACTTAATGATGAGTCATGTGAAAATTAAATTGATGCAAATGTTAATTTGACAACCTGAAAGTCTGGAGAGTTCCAGCCAGACCACAGGCTTTGTGCTAATGCAGCTGTGCTTCCCCTGGCCTGGAGGAGCTTTTGCAGCAGGTAAACACAGGGTGGGAGAGACGCCTCTACACCAGCATTATCTTTTCTTCCCAGAGTCTGATTTATTGCAGGTATCTCACAGGAGGGGAATCTCTGCAAAGAGCCTGTATCATCACCATGTCAACGTCTGGCAGCACTCCTGATTAGTGGCCCTGATTCTGGGCTGTTGAATTTTTGTTATCAGCATCAGAGGTGCTGGACACAGAACTGCTGGCTGACTTGCAGAGCAGCTGAACACTTCCAGCTCTCCTAATAAATCATTAGCTACTCCAGAACGATCACTGAAGTGTGCAAGGAAATAAGCAATTACCTCCTGCCCTAGAGGAGCAGATCCTGTCGAAAACAAGAAAGTGTCTGGGGATAACAATATAACTAGAATAATTAAATGCTCTTTTATGTTTGTTGAATTCAGGATTGCATTAATAATTTTACCCTCCTCCTTCTCAAAGTAGAGGGTAATTGACTTTGAAGCATCATTACTGGCACTGACCGACCTTCGCATCATTTGCCTGAGCACGGTCATGATGTTTTGCACCTGCTTTGCATAGATGTGAATGGCTAGAGCAAATAAAAGGAAAAGGAGAAATAGGATCTGTATTTCTTGCATGCAGACAAAGGTCTTAAGGTTAGGCAGCCAAACTTGCACGTGTGGAAATGCCAGAATTAAAGTTGTCTCTTAGACGCAGAGCATCAAATGGATGCTGAGTCCTCTACAAATGTTCAAGAGAAGTCAAGCTAAAGATAGGTTTCTTACCAAAATATCGCCACGTCAGAGAGCTACATCAAGTGACATTTGAAATGCCCTTTATTTTCAGATTATGATTTAATGCAGAAATAGGATGACTTGCTTTGTCAAAAGTAGTGTCCACTCAGAAAGCCTGAATCCTTTCTATCTTTAGAAGTGACTGCTAAACCTTGGGAACTTTGTTTGCCCTTTGTCAAAAGGAAAGTTCTGGCCAGCTACATTTTGCGTGGATTTTTCATTCTTTTTCTTTTAATTATTTTTTTTATTTGTCTCACATCTCAGGAAGCAGTTAGAAAACAGTTTGAAGTAAGATTTATTCTATTACTCATATACCTAATTAGGCAATTGCTATACTTTCCTTAATCATGTATATTACTCTATTTATTTCAACACTGCTTCACTTTGAATACCATTTCTGGGCATTATAATAGGCATCCAATTAATAAACTAGACTTCAGAAGAACTTTAATGGGTGACATTTGTAATTAAATATTAAATGAAACAAAACATCAGCTAGTGTAAAGAAGATAAAACCCTATCTTCTTTAAATACATAAAATTTGTCTTTCTACATCTAAATATCAATAGAGGGCTACATCAAAGCTCTATAAATTTCTTACCTCCTCATTTTCTACCTTTTCTGGCTATGTAACTGTGTTATTATTTCATTTGGGAATTGATAAACTAGTGCAGGTTAAACACAAGCAGCTCTAAACTTTGTCTGAGGAAGTGAACAATATTTCTGGGGTCTCTCCAGACTGTTTGACTTGTGGAAGCTGATTTGTTCCAGAGCAGGCTGCACTCATTGTTTTCTGGATGGAGTAGAAGTCCTGAGGTTCCCATGGGGGACACTGAACTCGACACACTTTCAAGTCAATATATTTTCAAGACAAATAATTTGGACAAAGCTAGAAGGAAGTACTAAGACAGAACTGAAATCTTTGATAATCAGCCAAGGGTAGGGGAAGTGTAAAATACCAAGGGACTAGTTCTGCTCTTTTATTCAGCATCATCTCTCTGTAAATAGCACCAGTAACATTCCTGCAGGGCAGGCAGGCTGGAGCTGACTAAAATTTAAAATGTTTGATTTGCTTAAGCAGGAAAACAGGAAGGAACGAAGTTTCTCAGTGTAAACAGAGATTTCATGTCTGTCAGGCTGATTTTTGTCCCAGAGAAAAAACAAAACAAAACAAAAAAACAGACAAGAACCACCTACGGGATAGAATATCAAAGCCAGAGAAGCAAGTTTTCCAGGCTCAACCAGTCTATTGATTTGCTTTCAGTAACATGGTAACATGTAGCTCATTTGCCACATTTCCAGCTACTATGGATTTGCTGCATGTCGCAAAATAACTTGATGTTTGACTTGGTGTTCCCAGTATAAGCAAAAAGACAGAGCAGAGTCTGGCTTTCTTTTTAAGGTCTCACTCCAGATAAAGCACAGCTGCTGTGGCTGAGGTGAAAATATGAGAAAGTCCAGCTCTCCTGAAACCTAAATTCTCATCAGCTAAAGAAAAAAAAGAACTAGAAATTAATTGGGAAAGAATTATAAATGCACTCAGTCTCAGCAATGAGATCTTGGTTCTTTGGGGTTTTTCTTGGTGAGCTTTGGAGGGCTGTTATACAGAGGTGGGGGGTGTTGGGAGCATTAGCCCTGAGAAGAACATCAGGGGAATGCATGAGTGCTAGGTGCAGTATGCAACATCTCAAATTTATCTGGCAGCACATGCACCTCCCTGCTGGGGCTCCAATTCATTTACAAAGATGAAGGCTTCGTTGGCTTGTGCAGGCTGAAGAAGAGGGAAAGGTCCTCACCACACTCACATGGCCCAGTGTTTGTTATTGTCGTTGCTGCTTTACTTTTTTAAACCAAAGAGAGGTTTATTTATTTATTTTATTTTATTGGATCTCGCTGAGCCTTTGTAAGAGAAGGGAAATGTATGTGGGAGGAGAGAGGGGGAGGTTATGGCATGGCTGTTATAAGAGACAGGGCTAATGGCCCAGAGATTTGATAAATAATTCTGTTTAATTTAAGCCTTGGGAGCTTCTAATCGAATTGCATCACCTGTGGTTCTGCTTCTTTCTTCAAGGCCAGAGAGAGGGAAGAAAAAAATGCCCAATAGAAAAACCCGACCTTTGCTACCACCAGCTGTGAGTGGAGGCTTTCCAAGCCTGAGTGAGCCGGGTGAAGTCAGAGAAAAAGTGTTCTCTTTAATAGCCCTTTCCCCTGGAGAGCTGAGGGGATGGATGCCACAGCCAAGGTACAGTTTGAGGAAGCCTGGTCAGCTGGCAAGGTTATCATGGGTACCAACTCAGCCAAATACACTGGAGGGGATGTAGAGTGTCAGCTTTGCCTTGCTCAGTGGCAAAAGCAGATAGCACATGGTCCCTCAAAAAGCTCACCCCAAAGTCAAACACCAGTGGTTGCATTTCCTTCCATTGGCTCATGAGTGAAATAAGCCTGAGGGTGAACGGGAGAGAACATGCCTTCTTGCTGCTGACATCCGTGTGCTGTAACACGAACAGGGCAAAAATAGTCCATCCTAGAATGATAAGGGCTACAGAATATCTGATTTTAATAGTTACTGCTCTTTTAAAAGGAAAAGCAGAGTTTTCAGCCAAAACACTGACTTTATAAAGGTTTTCTGCTTTATGTATGTTAAAACTGGGATCTGTGTCCCAGAAGTTGTATCTCCCTCACTGCAATAGCTTGAAAATACCTGGGGCCTCAGGCTTGGAAAGCAAAGCTTGGAAAGCATTGATTGGAAAAGGCTGCTAATGACCTGGAAGATGAGCAATTTTTATCCTCACTGTATTGGCAGTAAATCTGAAAGGGATAACTGCATCTTGATTTTAGTACAAATTATTTAGGTTTCCAGCTCCGCGGTTGCAGGGTGAGATTCTTGCTGTGCAGACTGTACTGGGCACGTATCTTTTTCAGCTCTCAGTCATCCATTCACAGCTCTGCTCAGGTGAGAAGAGGCAAGAGAGACGTGGAGTGGTCCCAGAAGCAGATGCTGCTGCAACAGCAGCCTTTGTCTCTTCTGCACATGCCATTCAGCATACTTCTCTCTCTGTTACTACTGAGAAGTAGCTCAGATGTAGCTGGGAGCAAAGTAGGATGCAAAGCAGTATGAGCTAAACCAGAAAAAGACATCCTTATTTTGGGTTAAAAAAATAAGGAATGAAAAGTCTGCAGAGGGATTTAACTCTAGAGGGACCACGCAGCTAAAAAATGTTCCTGTTTGAGCCAGAGCTTCAAAACCTGGTAGAAATGGATACAGTGAAGGGAATGATGTGGGAAAAGCAGAGGGGACATGTAGGAGAGGGGACAGGTTTGTAGTGATGGCTATTGCATCGGGGGGGTAAGGAAAGCCAGTGAAGGGCTGAGAGCATGCATGGCAAAACAAGTTCAGTGCTGGTGGGGGGGAGCAACACATCATGTACTTCTTTTGGGGCACAAGAAGGAAAACCAGCAGGCAGTGTGTTTTCCTGAGCTCAGCTTTTGGTGAGCATCAACAGGCTCAGAATCAGCTCTGTAGCCTGAGGCAGCACCCAAGGAATTACTGAGGAGGGACAGGTGGAGAGATGCAGGTCATGAGCATAAGAAGGGGCAGAAAGATGCAGCAGCAGAGACTGGTGGCTGCAGATGCTTGCTGTGAAGCACCTGCAAAAGCTGAGCTGGAAATGTGTCCCATCTGTGGAGATAAGATGGAGCAGAAGTAATTCTGGTGGGTCATCCGAGTTACTCTGGGAGCACAGCATCATAAACTACTGCTCATGTCACCATAACTAATGCTGTCCTGCTAGGGGAGGCCTGTCACTGGGAGACAAAGGGTGCCTGAAGTCAAGACTGAGGCACAGTGTATGTGAAAGAGTGAAGCTTGCACCAGATCAGCCAAGGGCTCGCATTGAGTCCTGTCCCTTCAGACTCATTTTGATTGAGGGTATTTTCTCTATTTAGACCAAAGATCAGACCAGCCCTCAAAAGCAACCCTATCTCATGCAGCTCCGTGAATGTCTGTCTCCTGTAATCAGATCAGGACAGGCAAACGCCCTCATCCAAACTGAGATGCACAGGTTTTTTAAGATGCCACGTGAGAGCAGGCACTTGCCTTTGGGAACCAATCACAGGGTGAGGAATAGGGTGGCTTTTATTTTAGCAAGGACACGAAAAAGAAGAGACCACGGTGATCATCTGATTCATTTTTACGCACAGTGTAGGAAGGTGATGAGACTGCACCCAGAGATTCCTGCAGCCACTCCAAGCTTTTTGGATGAGGTGATGGGCACCAGCTGCACCATTTAGAATGACATGTGCTGTCCCCAAGTGTGCGCCTACTCCCAGCCCAAAGAAACAAGAGCTGAATGCGGAGTTCAGAATACCCTAATAATGATAATCACACTAGAGCTACATTGGCCACATGGACATGTTTGGGGTATGTGCGTCATCATTTGGGGCAACTGAGCACGTGCTCATGCAATATTGACCCCGTTGTTTTCCTGCCACTGATTTGTTTTTAAAGAAAATGTTTAATTAAGATCCCATTTAGTGTGGCTAAGCAGAAACCTGTGTTATTCAACTGATAAAGAGAAGCTACAACTTCAGAAGCTTCATGTGTGTTACAGGAGTAACCAATGACGTTTTTCTGGGACATAAATCCTCCTGGAAATCTGGCTTACTTGGATCAAACACTACAGTATTCAGCCTGGCTCTTTATTTCCCTGATATCTCAGGGACCCTGCAGCCTTGAGGTAGGTGCTAGGGAGCTGCATGCAGAAACTGGAGAAGTTTGGTGCCTTTAGCATGGGAGCAAGAAAGCTGCCTAGGCTGGCTTGGGGGGAGAGAGGAAAAAAAAAGTGTTGTGTCTTCAAGTCCACCCTTTGCCAAGAATTACAGGTCTTCCAGTGTGTTCCTACACATTCAGGCTTTGTAAACAATAATTAAGGAACTGCTGAATAACAATTTTAAATAGTCACATTTTCAATGTCACTCTCTGAAGTTGGAATTTAACTATTACCAAAAAAAAAAGTCATGCTCTCTGCATAAGGAAGCCCTGGATTGGGCTTTTTGCTAGTGTTTAGACCATCACTATTGGAGGATCTCTGGGCTGGACTATCATAAACACTGACCATTTCTTCTGGTGTCTGTACAGAGTCTCTTTAAAAAATGCGGTCCTAGTCATACCTGCTGAAGTTCCCCAAGAACAATCTGCTCTAAACATCCCCTCAAGTCAAACATGCCAACCAAACGTATCTTTCAATTAGAGGCTAAATTTACTTTCCTTTCCTATATGTCAGACTATTTGAATTACTGAAACAATCACAGAGCTTTGTGACTATTGCAGCACATAATCCTGTATTTTGGTTGCAGCTGAGGTAGTTTCATAAAGCAAGTCACTTTCTTTGAAGCTAAGTCCCCTGGTTTATTTAATGAAACCAAACACTTTATTTCCAAAAGAAAAAGAAAAAAAAAAAAGACACTGCAAATACAATCATTATAATCCAATTCCAGAAGAACTAAGACAAAGATCAATCCAGGAATTCATTAAATGCCTTATGTGTCAAGATGACCTTTAAGGTTTGCTAGTAATCTACATTTTCAAATTTTTAGGCCTTTTTTTCACAGACAGAGTGAACAAAGCAGCACTGATCATATTTGTTGCTTAGCAAATGGGGAGTTTTCTGACTATTTTATGTCTATGTATTTTATTGTGCATCAGTTATGGGCTGCAGATTACAAGAGAAATAAGGTGCACTAGAAATACAAGTATTGTCAGCTTTTCTTCCACAGAGAGGCAGGACTTATTTCCGACAAAGCATCAGGGATTACATCTGCCACCCTTACTCCTCAAAAAAGCATGCACCATATCTCCTCACCCTTCCACACAAAGAGAGAGAACTTTTCTAAGCAGAGAAACAACTTGCCCCAAATCTGGCATCATCCTCAGGGTTGCTCCTGGATGGAGTCTGGCCCTATGTCCTCTCTCCCTAAAAAGTTAAAGCATTTGGAAAATTAGTTGTGTTTTACTGAGAATACTGTGAACAAATCTTTGTTACATTCTGGTGGCTTCCAGGAGAGTTAGTTATTGTAAAATTGGATATTTAAGTATCTGGATTCTAGGTTCAATATAAGACCCCAAGTTAGGGGAGATAAACCAAGGACAAGATTTGCAGAAACAAGGCTGTTACACAAGGCAGCCACCCACCAGGAGAAAGAAAATCCCCATGTCCCTGCCTACTTTGTCCCAGTAAAACTCTGAAACTTGCTGATACTAGTGACCAAAATACTGGCTTATGGTGTGGGAGCTCAGCCCAAAACAGGAGCTGCAGCTGGACCTCATGCCTACTGGAGACAGTGGAAGTCCATCTCTTCAGGGCAGATCAACTCTATGCCACAACAGGTCCCATCTCCACATTTTTGGGTAAGAAAATTGGATTTTGCCCACACAGCTGAGAAGTCATGAGACAGTGCATTAAGCGTGACCCAATGCTCCTGGGGTCCTTGATAACTATCTCAGCTCAGGATTCCCACATGCCTCCTCTGGTCAACACCTGACCATCACAGAAGGATAGACAATTATTATTTGCTTACCAGGGATGGGAAATGGAATGGGGTGGGGTGGCTTTTCCCATGGTTACACAGAAAGCTGGGGCAGAGCAGGAAACCCATCCAAGTTGCCACTCTTAACGACTCCCGTTGTATTTTTCCTGTGACAGAGACTTTTGCTGTTGGAGAGGAAGGGCCTGATTGACAGCACCAAGGGGCAAGAGTCTGCCTTCCCCTACAGAATAGGTACATACCTCTTATGAAAGGACCACCTGCTAAGTCCTTAGCCTCTCTGCTATGGCTATTAATAATCACTTCCCGTGATTTTCATAGCTTTCTGATGCAGACACTTGACCTCTAGTAATTGTGTTCAGATTCCCCACTCATGTTACACAGGATATCCAGCAGCCGTGGTGCTGGCGTTGGGCTGAACCTCTGCTCCTGGAGCCTGTGTGCCGCTATCCCCACTTTCATCTCCGTAGGCATCCGCCGTGCCATTTTTCTCACTGGTGCTCTGGCAGATTTCCATTGTCCATATTCACATTTAAACACCAGGTTGCACCTGTTAGTTTAGCTGAGGAAACGAAGCAGAAAGTGACCCTGCGTGTCCAGCTAAGCAATATCCCCCTCCACTAATAGAAAAGAGCTGGCTGCAGTAAAGCCGCCAGCGTGTTCCTCCAGGCTGTTTGCATTGCCAGCGTTTCTGCCTTATTGCCTTCCTCCTTGGAAAATAATTGTGTTGCTTAATTGATTGTAGCATTTCTTTCTTTCTTTCTTTCCTTTTTTTTTACCTTCTCTGCCAGTCCATCAGCCTCAGGATTTTATTTCTCACTTTTATTCATTTGCTGTTGTGCAGCGGGAGCTGGTTTTGGGATGGTAGGCAGCACATGCTTGTTCTTCCAGACCATGCGTTAGGGAGTTTGATATTGTTGCAGGATAATGTCTTTCTTCAAAGAAAAACAAGTGGGTTTTATGTATCTCCGGCTTTCCAGACCAGCTCTGTTCACCTCTATTCTCTGCCTCATGCAAAGATTTGCATTTTCTGAAGTTCTTTCCCAATTACATGTTTTCCTGTGTTTGTGTGTCAGAAACTGAGGCTTAAGATTGAAAAGATATGAAAGAAACATTGGCTGGGGACCTTCAGTTGAGCAGCATAAACCACAAAATGCCATATCAACACATCAAGATGGGTCCTCCCTGGTGAGAATAACCATCAGCCAGGAAAACCATCAACATGGGCCCTTGTGGACACATTCTGGGGGGAAGTTGGGACAATGCATTTTCCTTTCTTCCTGCTGTTAAAAACTCTGAAAGTCACATATTAAGCTAGGCCTTGGATGATCCTGTTTCAGCCCTTAGCTGGATACTTCACAACAGGCCATAAGGAGCTTTCAAAGGTCCCTCAAGAAAGCCTTTTCCTATCTCCCATCAGCCAGCACCTTCTCAGGGTAGCTCAGCTCAGATAACACACGTTCTTCTTTTCTTCAAGTTCACAGTGTGACATATGTATTCCTCCCAGTCCTGCTGAGGAGGAATGATATTCTGTATTAGGCAACAAGGAGAGTGGAGAGGGAGGGCAAAACAACTCGACAGCTGCTTCTCAAGTAGACCATCAACAACTATCTGCTAGCAGATTTAAAATAAATCGGGGAAGAGTTCTCATTTACAACTCTTCCTCCTTTTTCCACTGGCTAGCAGGCAGGCTTTTGCATCCAACAAAATAACAAGCATTTCCATGAGCTGTTTATTTGACAGGGAATTGGAGAAAGGTGAATGATTAGGTCTTGGGGGTGTTAATGGGGTCATTTCATGCTGTGGTTATTGGTGGACTGATAGAACAAATTATGTGCCTATAATTATAATTTTTTTGCTTCTGGGCGGTCACCATTTCCCATTGTAAATCTGCTTGTCAGGGCACCAAGACATTTTCCCGTGGGTGTTTCTTATTGTTATTTAAAGGTAAGGAAATCATTTCAAAAGCACAAATTAAACTTAGTTGCCAATAGGAAGGAGATAAAGTTGACTGAAGGAGAAAAAAAAAAAGCCACTGGGAATGTGACAGTCCTTCCCACATGCAGCCACACTCCTGCGGGATGGGGGGGGTGCGTGGGCTGCTGCCGGCCCCCAAGTTCGGCTCTGACGTGGAGAGCCGGGAATCAATCACTTTGATGTCTTATCTTATCCCTGAAGATAGATAGCAGTGGCTGGTTTGGTGACAGCCCGAGCAATACTTTAACAGTGCCTTTTGAAGTACTAGAGCAGCACTTTAGTGGCTGTTGTGAGAGCAGAAAAGCTGACACCAGCACTGCTTTGGGAAATGGCCACCAGGGACACGGGGGGTGGAGGGTTTGTGCTGAACGGCGTCTTTCCTTGTCACCCATGGGTGTCATGGCTGTGACTGTAGGTGGGTGGCTTCGTGCATACATCTCCACCCATGTGCACCTCTGTCCTGGGCACATTCATGGCTCTGACAGCTTTTGCTCTAGTAGAGATGCACTTGCTGAGCATGAAGATGGCAGCAAAAGGCAAGGAGGTGTTAAAACACATTCCTCTGTTTCATGGGGCTTAGATATCTCACTGGCATTTTGGATATCCAAACTGAGCTACTCACCTCATCCCTGATGAGTCTCTGAGGACAACACAAGCTGGGTTCCTATCAGTGACCTTATTGAGAGTCATCTTCTGCACCTCCAACTTCTCCCCATACAGGTTATTTCTTGCTCTGTCTGACTTGTTATTCCCACCATCCACAAGACAGAATCTTTTCTGTGCTCCTACAGAGCTGAAAGCCAAAAGTTTGCTCCGAATTTACATTACCCAGATTTGCAGCAGCCTTTTCCCCAGCCTTGGCAGGCACAGTCCTACTGGTCACATATCCATTCAGAGCATTTCCCCATCCCTTTGCTCTGGCTGGCATGCCTCTCTCCTTTCATGTTTGCATCGGTGTGCCTTGCCTTCTGCATCAGGCACAGCAATCTGTTTGTATTTTCAGGATCTCCATGGCCTGTCACTTCTTCCCTCTAATTCCCATCTCTAACCTGCCCCACATCAACCTCTACTTCTCACTTGTACAGTTTTTGAACAAGTACCTTTGTGTTTTCCTGCTGACACCTAGAAACTATCTGCCAAGTAGCCTCGTTGCCCTCCTTTGAACGCGCCTTTGCTGCAGGAGAGCCCTTGGTAGTGCTTAAATCACTGATGGATGAGTGTCCCAGCCATCATGCTGACAGATACCACTTCATCAGTTCCCAGCAATCTAGTGCAATTGTTATTAAATATTGTCTTTGGGTTGGAAACTCTTAGGAGGGCTTTTTATTCATCATTTTTACCATCCCCAGAATAAAGATATCCTGGACTCTCTTGAGTGCTGTAGGAACTCAGATAACAAATAAGAATAGCTATTTAGAGCTGACCACTTCTATCAAGTTCAGTGTTGAGGATAAAAATCAGCTGAGTTGCTTTTAAAATTCTCTTTTATGCATTGGTTGAATGAAATCCAAAGACACTGTTCTTTATCTTGGCTAGTTTGTTTTCAGTGCCACTGTGAAGTTTCCTTCCATGAACTAACCTTTCTCTCTCTTTCTCTCTCTTTCTCTCTCTCTTTCTCTCTCTCCCTTTTTTTTTTTTTTTTCTTAATTGCTTTTGACAAATTGCTAAACCTTGAGTTTTTAACCAAAAATACTTTCCTGGCCACACCACAGAACACCTCTGTGGTGCATCACAGTTTCCCTCTCCCTGTTATCATGCAGAATAAAAGCGGGTTCTGGAACTAGTATGTCAAGTTGTGACCAAGCCCAATTCACAAGGAACGAACTCCTACCAACTCAAAAAAAGAGAAGCTTTTGCTGCAAATCCCAGCATTGAGCTGCTGAATGGATTTTACAGAAAGTACCTGATCTGCCTGACTCACAGGCAATATTCAAGCTGCTCTTTGCAGAACTAACGTGATGGTGAGTCCCTGTACTGACAGAAACCCTTTGCACCAGGAGGAGCAATTCCCAGGGCTCTTAACCATTTGATCATCCTCCTTTTTCACTCGTTTTTTTGGTTCTCCTTCCATGTTGCCCTGTGTGCTTTCCTTCCAGCATCTCTTTTGACTCCCATCAGTTCTAGAAGACCCACAAACCACAGCAGTTCTCTCAGACCTTGCTGGATCACCGTGCACATTTATCCAGCCTGGACCTCCTTTACAAGCTTCACCTCTGGTGATTGCCAATAAGAACTGTAAGAGTGTCTGCCTCTGCTACTCCTGCTTGCAATAGAAAGTCTAATTTTTAAGTATAAAGGCAATATCTGGGTAGTGCCTCCACAAAGCTTTCTGCTTTGGGCCAGCTACACTTGATTGTTCTCTTCATCAGTTCAGGCCATTTTAAAGTGTCACATTTTCCTGACCTTACATGAGAGCACTTATTACATTTTATTTCTTGATTTTTCTTTTTATCCTGTGGATTCAGAAGCAAAATTGTTTAATATAAAGGAGTCCAGTTCTGCTTCAATTTATATAGCCAAATATTAAAAAATAATGCTGTGAGACAAAGTCACCCATATCCCAGTTTTCATCTGGCAACAGTATTTGCTAGCAAATCATTGCTGAAAATGGTTGTTCTCAGTTATTTTACATTGCAGAGAAAAAGTGACTCGGTGACAGGATCCCTTCAGATGCCTGGGAAAAACTGATTGTATTTTTTTTTTTCTAAGTTACTGTTTAGAAATCCAAAGACGTTCTCTGCTACTTGCTGGCATATGAAAAGCCACACTAAATGGTACCTGGGGGTTAATTTTCATGACCCTAACTCTACCTCTCAACAAGATAGATTACATTTTCAATTCTATTCCTTGGTGAATAAGAGAGAATCATTTTGTAGAAAATGAGAATTGATCCAAATCTTCACCCTAAAGTCAAACTGCAGCTTTATTGACCAGAAAGAAAAAATAAAAATAAAAAAAGGATGCATTACTTCAGAATAGTGTTCCCTGTGATAACCTCTGTGACAAAACAGCATGAAATAGGAGCAGAGCTGCCACCTCAATGGGGAAACCAAAGTTTGAAGGAGGACAGACCATGTCTGGGAGACCCAGCTCATGCCTATGGCTTCATTTGCAGCTTGTGTACAACCTTTATGCCTTTTCTTCTCTTCCCATGATTTGACTCGCTGCCTCCCTGCCCTCTGTGCCTCCTTAAGCATGACACTGCAGCCACCTGGGACCATCTATGGTCCAATGTAAATAAAAGCTGGAGGGGATTTTCCAAAGTGTGAACAGGAGACAGGCACCTCCCTGCTGTTGAAAGTACCTGGGAGCCAGGATCTGTGCAGCCTTTCAGGAGTCAAAGGACAAAGGGAAGTGCTGGCATTCGGGTGGTGGACAATGGACACCCCTCGTGAGAGTTGTCCAGGAGAACCTGCAGTTGGGCACAGCTCAGATGTTCCCACCCAGGGGCTGGGCTGGGGAGACCCCACCTACAAGGCAAGAAGTCTTTGGGACCTCATCCTGCTCTCCTGTCCGAGCAGAGGCACTCTGGCCATGTCTCAGGCTGGCTATCACTTTGGGAATGGTCATTTCTTTGCTCTGCTCCTATATTTCCTTGCTCACCTTTGGCTTTAGTCTGGCTGCTTGCACAGCCAGTCCTCTGGGGATGTGCTGGGAATCAGCTCTGCTGAAGCAGCCTGGTCAGGTGTCTCAGGTTGGGTATAAAGTCTGATGCCATTTAATTATTTTATCTTCCCCTTCCCTTGAGAGATTCAACACAGTTAAAAACAACAAAAAAGATCTCATCCCTGGGACAAAAATGCTTGAAAATGGGAGCCCCAGGGGCAGAACAAGCCCAAACTCCTCACTTTCATAAAAGAAAATCCCCAAGTTTTACTTATTGTAAGACTTTTACAGTCCACTCCATGGCTCTGAATATTTGGGCTGGCACTACCAGTGCTGAGCCAGGTGTGCCGGTGTTTTGTTCTCAGCTCCCTGTGTGCCGGCATGTGGCCAGGCTGGAGAATGCTATTTTATCATCCTGCTCCATAGGAGAGGAAAATAAAAAAAGCCACCAGCTCCCCAGCCCAACAACACAGCCTTTCTGCAGGAGGCAGAGGGCAGTGTTTGCACATACATAATAACAGTAAGGAGTGTAAATGGCTAAAGTTCATCCCTGGTGTTCTCCCTGCTGCCCTGTTTGGGGTGATGGTGGTGGCCCATTGGGTTTTGGTGTGATGAGAGAGGGATTTGTGTCCAGCTTGGATGTGTTTGGAGACCCTCTTCAGGGTAGTTGTAGAGCTCACCTCTTCTGGAAAGCTGCCACATTTCCCCATGGGAGCCCTTTGAGACAGAGGGAGGACTGCTCCTCCCTGGGGGGGACCTGCATCAGGGCACCCTGGTGTGGGTTTCTTCCCCAGCTGGGGGAATTTTCTTCTACCAAGCAAGGTCAGAAGCCAGGTCAGAAATGTTACAGGCTTCACAGGAGGCAGCTGCTCACAGGTTTGTCTCTTTGGTCCTATCCAGGGGGCTCTCATGGGTCTCGAGAGATGGAAGAATATGCCTGCTATGCAGCCTTGCTTGTTGCATTTAATAAGTCTTTTAATATTCGCCGTATGGAAGCAGCTGATTTTATACCCCTCTGCGATAGGAAGGAGGGCAAGGTGCCTGTGTGCACCTTCTCCCTGTGTACATGCCTAGGAGGCTAATTTGATCTCCTCGCTGCCTCCCCCCGTGCCCCCTCAAAACAAACCTACAGCGTGGCAACGAGCCTCGCGGATTAGCGAGCGGAGACCGCGGGAGCATCTCGCTTCTGGGAAATGACACCAGCTAACAGCACGGCACAGGGCGCTCGCAGCCTTGGAGCTGACCCTTTGGCAGGAGTCTGTAGGTCTGAAATCAATACCCCTTCTGCTGCTCGTGCCCCCCTGCTTCTGCTTGTCCCCTCCAGGGATGAGCTTTCCCAAGGTCACAACCCATCTCAGAAAAGATCTGCCTCATCCGGATGCCCCCCGAGGCAAAATGGCCTCTAAAGGTAAACGGATTGAAAAATGGAATGAAAACTTTTTCCAAGCTAAACTCAGTTTGCGGTTACAAATGGGGCTCCTTTAGAAAACTAATAAATATCACACTTTCCTGTTGGTACCCACAGGGGAAAATGTCACAGTTCTGAAGCCCTCTTGCCACAGAAGCAGTCGCTGTGTGACTATATAGATTGTTGTAGTTCATATTCATTTGAACAGGGAGTACATAACATTTTCCTTAGCATCCTTTTGATGTCACCTACAACCTCTATAGCAAGAGGTGGGTTCCCTTCTCCAGCAGCAGCTGCATTTTGCACCATGGTAAAGATAGCACAGGGAGATTCTTCTGTGCCTTGATCCTGATCTGGCAGGGGGGTTGGACTTGATCTTTGGAGGACCCTTCCAACCCCTAACATTCTGTGATTTTGTGATAGTAACCATCTGGTGATTAATTTAACCTTTACTTTAGCTTCATTGCACTGCTGGAGCTGAGTTGAGGTTTAATTTATCCCACGTAGATTACGAGGTCCTCATGATCTGATGGCAGAAGAGGAATACACTACATGCCAGCCACCCAAACAGCCATTCAAAACTCCCTCCTTTGACCTGAGCAGGCTCTAGGACATGCCTGCAGAGCAGGCAACAAGATGTCTAACACTGCCACGTCCAACTAGTTGTTAAACCATATGCTTGATAAATGCACTTGGTTCTGAGATAGCATCTCATACCCATCAGAGACACAGCATTGCTCCCATTGAAGTGTGGGAACTGCTGCTCCCCATTCTGAACCAAGCAATATTGACCTCTGGGGGATCCCCAGGCTGTTTCCAGTAGAGGTGGGAACTGGCTATAATCAGATAGTTCTTTGATGCAGTCTCTGATGAGTGTTTAGTGCCTTGGTGCTGCAGGAACCAAACATGAGCGTGTATCTCCTTTTCCAGGTTCTCTCCTTCAGTCAACACTTCAACCTTTATTATTTTTTTCTAATGGACATCCTTTAAATCGTTTCTCTTTCTGCTTAGCAACCTCCTTGCTCCTTTTCTGTCAGCCACATCTAGCCAAACACACACACAGAGCAAGCACTTTGCCAGCACCAGTGCATAGGTTTCTCCTCTGACATCCAATCCCAAGCCCAGGCTCTTCTTACCTGGTTTAATTCTGTTCTTCTGATCAGTCTTGCAACTTCAGCAAGAAGCTGAAGAATTTTTTCATTGCAAAAAAGCTTATTTACCACCTCCACCTGTCCTGAATAAGGAAGGATGATCCCACCTACATGACACATAGCTGGGACTGGGTCCCAAACCTATTAAACCCCTGAGGTTCTCCCCAGTGAGAAAGCATTGTGTTCTTTGGTTCACCCTTAAAGGGGATTTCTTTTGTTAAAGATCTAAAAAATTACAGAAATGTAATTTTTTTTGTAGTGTGTTTCTGTTGGGACATTTTTACAACACAGGCTGGTTTTATCCAAAGCTCCTCAGAGCTCCTGTGCTACTCCATATTCAGCCCAGCTGGCCAGGATGCCTCCTCACAAGCCCACAGTGGCCCTTGTGCAGGGTGATGGCTGCCCAGAGCTCCAGTCCCCTTTCCCTGCTTGAGGGGAACCTCATTGCCCTCACACCTGCCCCAGACTTTGCTGTCCTGATTGTATTCTCAGTTTGGGAGGTTTCCACTGTGAAATCCTGTCCAAAGCCCTGTCCTTTTCATACCTCTTCGGGTGATACGTAGGGATAACTTGGAAGACAGATCTGAGCCCAGTGACTCCTGTACAGAAATTCACTTTTCATGCAGCACTGAACAGTCTTTCATCCTCAGTTTATTCATTTTAGGATTTATAGTTTCCCCTCTTATGGGGTTGTGGAAACAAAAGCAGCCTTGGGTTTTAAACATTTCACAATTGAAACTAGCTCTGTCTAGAAAAAAAATGATCTAAAACCTTCTATCCATAAAATTATTTTAGCAAAACTTCTAGCTTTTAAAATTCCTGCAGAACTCAGTGGGAATTCAGAGTGGTGATGTCTGGAGAGCCTTGGAGGGCCTTGCTGCAGGTTGGTGAAGGAACCGGTGGTATTTTCATGGGGCAAAAAAGCAGCATTTGGGAAAGCACCGCACCAGTGGGAGGCTTGAGATTGATGTGGGAAGAAGGGAGGTGGGAACTGAGATCAGAGACTTCGGCAGCTTTGGGTGACTTGAGAGCAGACAGGGACTGATTGGTTCCTCTCCACTGGTATAATAGGTCTGCCCCAAAGAGAAGTAAGAGAGAAGAGGACAGAATTTATTCATGGTGGACAGTGTTGCCCATACTGCATTACACCCCCTTCCTGTTCCTTGACATCAATAGGGGATTATCTGGGCAGGAGGTAAGTAAAGAGCAAGACCACTCACCTCAGACTCCTCTGATCAGTCCAAAGCAAACAATTTACCTTCCTAGAGAGGTGCTTACTTCAAGCAGATCAACATTTGTGTTCAGTGATGCTTTCCATTTCAAAACTTCAGCAAAACTTCAGACAGGGTAATTCTGGGTGACTAAAGCCGTGTCGTGTTAGTGGTGTTGGGACTGCCATGGTTGATTACAGCAGCTCATCACGTTTATAACAACTGGCCATACCTCTTGGACCATGAATGGTCAAATCACCTGTGGGAAGTATTGAGAAATGCATGGTTTTGGGGGTAGGATGTTTCTTGCTTCTGTGTGTTAGTAAAAAAAAATAGAAAAAAGGGAAAAGTTCTTTGGTAGAATGAATTCACCGGAGCTGGAGAGAAGCCCAAGGGAGTAATGGGCCCCTGTGCTGCTGAGTGCGTGGGAGCTTGCAGGAGCTGCCTGCCCAGCAATGCCTCAGCAGCACTTAGGGCATCAGCCTGGCAAGAGAGTTGGTTAGGCAATGCGTGGGGTTCAGAGAAGAGCTGTTTCCCCTTTGGTTCAAGGAGGATAATATCCTCAAATCTTCCATATCTATTTTTTTTATTATTATTTTAGTTTATTTTTCTTTCTGCCAGGAGAGGCTTCTGCTCCAGTATCAGGGCTCAGATGTAAGCTCTGCATGGTTCTCCTTCATGGGACACTAGATAGGGAGAGGTCTTTGCAGCACAGCAAAGCAGCACACAGCCCCCAGTGAACACTGCTGATGTGACAGCTGGTTGGGAGCTGCAGTCTCCTGGTGACAGTGCCTCTGGGTAGTACCAGACTAAACTTCCTACGTGGCAGGAGACACCTCTGCCTACGTGCTCCAGGAGCCAGGCAGCGTGCTGGCCTCAGGCACCAAACAGCAAATGCAGCGAGTGGGGTTATGACATGTTAGTGCTATAAGGGTTCAAGTTTATGCTGCATTTCTTTTCTTGCACCAGAAGTCTCTGTACTAACACATTCAGAGCTCACATACAAGGGAGATTTGTTTCTTAGGAAAAAAACTCATGGTAGGAATCCACTTGTTGCCAAAAGTCATGACAAGGGATATCATTTGTTTAGGAGGTGTTCTGCTCTCCATAAGCACTCTCCCTAGCAGGAGTGCTGCATAAGTTATCACCAAAAGAAGTCTGCCACTTCTAGTTTTGTGGGAAGGCAGATTTGGGAAAAACACCATTCCCTACTTATTTTTGCACAAATTTTGAACATCTGGCTCAATGCTTAAACCAGGACACATCCATTTTGAACAGTTCTGTCTCCATAGATGGTGTTTGTGTGCCCTGGCGTGTCTGACCTCCATGTCTCCAGGGAAGCTCCATGCCAACATGTGCATTGTATATATTGAGATATGCTCAGTAAAGACAATAGATTTAATCCTCAGTGACACTGTGTAAATAAAACAGATGTTAACATCTGCTCTTCTGCCTTTAAAACACAATGGCACTTCATAAATAATATAGCATTATAACTCCCAGAAGGCATTTACAAGTACTTTATTAGGTGTCACGTCAGTGCTCCATTTTGCAGCAATTGCCCAGAACTAGACGTCCTATAATTCAGTTACACTGTAAGTAGCCATTAATGAGGCATATTATTAGAATGAGCCAATGCTGTGCAACTACACTGCAGTAAATCTGGAATAATTCCAGTGAAACCAGTGCTAAAGCATGGGATTGCCCCTATGAAATGAAAAGCAAAGGCTCACTCAAAAAATAGGAAAAAGTTCTGAAGCATGCTTCTGAGACTTGGAGGATAGGTTTGGAGAAACCTCCTAATTCGTATTTTCTGCCCTTCCCTTCTCTCTTTTCCACTCCCTTCTCATCTGTCAATCATGTATTGAGTATCCTGACAAGTCTGCCTGACAACTAATGCTCTTATTTTGTGGGTTTGCATAGTGCCTCCTGAGTACTTAACAGGTTTTAGAGAGTTCAGTTCACTAAGCTCTCAGACTGTCTGGAAGTCCCCAATGGCTTAATAATGTAAAATCATAAACTGAACTGCAACTGATTCCTTTTTCCTGTCTATTCTTTTGTCAGGGACTGCTCTGTGGGATCTGGAAGACAGAAACATAATTAGATGTGTGCTGAGTGGGATTTCCCTTCAGCAAGCAGAATTCTGACCTCCAGCTCCAGTCATAATCAGGGATTTTGGGGAGATGGATTTTCTGAAGATACTAATGCTTCCTTTGCTATAGGGATGGATGGAGAAGTTCATAAAGCAGCTTTCTGTGCATAGAATGATTTCTAGCCTCTTTCCTGATACTGCTTATGCAAACATGCTCTTGTGGCAAAGCAGAAATTGTTACGTGTTCTCGTAGTGTATACATTGAGATGTGACGTGGCTGCATGATGTAATCTAAGAACGACCTCATCCTCCTTAAAATCAGTTTTATTCATCTAGTTTCTAGCAGATAGATTTGTTCTTAGGCCAGAGTGACATTATCTCACACAGGAGACTGAGGTTTGGTTCTGATCTCTGCTAATTAATAGAAAATGTGTTTCTAGGGGCAAACCCCGGGGTGTGTGTCAGGATAGGTCACTCTGTGGGCACGTGCACATGCACGTATACGTGTGCGTGTGCTTGCTAACAGCACACCAATCCCACTAGTAAGTCACAATCGAATTTACTGTTTCCTTCCAATCTGAACAATGTCGTTAGCTCCCACTAATGTGGTTAAGAGGGAGCAGGAGATGCTCTGGGTTGTTGGCTGCTGGTAGCGAAGCCAGCACCAGAGCACGTGTGCAAAGTGGGGCATTGAGGGCAATTGTTACTTGCAAGGTAGAGGGATGTTATATCCCCATCGTAAAATTGGAATGACGTTCAGATTGGATCACTGAAGTAAAAAATGTTCCAAGTCGAGGCTGCTTTGAGCAGCAGCTGTCAGCAGCAGGACACCCATATAAACTCAACCTCTGTGTTGTGACCTCTGCAGTTTAAGACAAGTCAGCCTTGATTCAGCAAAATACAGGTGAAACTTGAACTTCTCTGAGGCTGCCAGTGGGCTCATGATGGGCAGACGCTTCCATGCAACCTTCAGAGACCAGAATGGTTGTCACCGTGCAAGTCAGCACCCAGCTGGGCTTGCAACACTTGTTTCAGTTTGGTGCTGGAACTCCAATCTGACAGCATTACTGCGCAAAAGGGTTGAGATGGGAGATCCGTGTATCTCTAGAGGCACTCAGGGAATAGGACACAATAAAGCTTTTTCTTTAATATTGAGCAGTAAAATATTAAGTGGACTAGAAGCCAGCTACCCTTCCTCCTAGGGGAGAACCCTAATCATGGAGCTATAGAATCACACTTCTCCCTTCTTTCCAGCACAGCCCAATTATCAGTTAATTATTTCAAGATACCAGCATAGCATCAACATCAGGGAATGAAGGACACATCACTGCTTCAGCATCCTCTGATTTTGTGTCCACAGTGCTCAGAAAATGCTTTCAATGCCCATTGTTGGAGACAGAACCATATTTTAATCTTCCATAAATGAACCATATTCCTCAGTTGTGGACCTACAGCAGAAGAACAGAGAACTGTTTCATCTTTGAGGGGGCAAAGCCTGGTCTTCCAAGCATGCTTGGAGCATGTGTGCAGCCCAAACTCCACCAGGTAGTTCCTAATAGTGCAATACGATAAGCCTGAGGAATGAGCTAGGTGCTGGGATACTTGGTCCACTGAAGGCTGGGGCATGTTGGGGAGTGCTGTTGACAGACCTTTAATTACCTGGAAATGTTAACATAAAAAAAACATTAGCAGCTCTGAACTTGAAGGGCCTCCTGAGCCCTGCCTTTGCAGAACAAGAGTTTGTCACCGTGGAGCCCCAAGCAGTGTTTAGGCAATTGGGACTCCTGGGTGGAGGTGGAGGGCTGTGCACTTCCATCTGCAGAACAGGGGCGGTGAGGTGAAAAATGCTGCGAGGATAAAGGGCTTGGCTGTTGTGGCAGTAGGAGCAGCCAAATACCATAGACAAGCAGCAACAGAGAAGAAGTGTTTGCGCCATGTTCCAATGATAGAGAAAGAATAGGAAGCCAGGTGTCTGGTGTCCCAGTTCCCTACTCCAGGTATAAAATCATACTCCTTTCCTTTTGGTACAATAATGTCTTCAATTTCCACTTATCGTACAGAAGATTTTGCTATGCTTGTGTTTTAAAAGCACCATTGTGTTTTCTCACACGTCTTTGCTATGCAGCTGATCTTTACTCTTTGTATAAAATAACTTTTTTTGTTGTTTTCTCAGATACCTCATAGAAGGTCTATTTGCTACCCTTCTCCTCTTGCTTGGCATAGTGAATCATTGTTCACACAATGCTGAATGAAGCTGCTAATTAAATGTGTGATTTTTTTATTAGGCTCTAGACAGGCTATACTTACAAGGCTGTGTGGTAAATAACTTGTTTGTACTACTCTTTAACTTATCTCCTACCCCATACAACTCTTTTGAGTGCAAACAAGTCTACCCTGGCAAGGTGCGATGGCCAATTCTCTCTGGATTCGTGCTTTTGTACACAGAGCCAGATTCATAAGTAAGGAAACCTGGAAAAGAAATTACTTGACTGCTTGTGATTCATTTGGTTACCCTGAAGTAGCTCCGAGGCTTGAAAGGGGTCTCTGTGCTCATGCTGAGCTGTTTGCTGACTTTGAAAGTTCATTGAAGTGACCGGTGCCTACTCGCTCCCGTACACATGTCAGACAGAAAAAATTTGGGGTGAAAATAGGCACAGTCTTATGCAAGTCTTCATCATACAGATGAAGTGCTCGGTATCCCTTCTTTCCCTTAAGCAGGAGCAAGTTGGCAGATTTGTGGCAGAGCTTTAGTTAATGAATCGTATTCCTCTGCTGGCCCTCCTCGTGTGTGAGAAACACAGCCCAGGTGGATTCAGCCACCTCTCCCAAATGCTCTGTGCAGCTGATGTGCCATGTTGCACACAGAGCTGAGCAGCAGTTGGGGGCACACAAAGTTTTACCTCCTTAGAAAAGAAACAACAGGTATGGAAAAAAAAGAAGCAGCTCAACTTTGGTTTCTCGGACAAATCCTCCTTTACAGTACAGATGTATGCTCTTTTCTTATGGCTTTTTAATTTGTTCCTTGATTTATTTCTTTATCTGCTCCCTGAGACTTTCCTGATTAGTTGAGATTTTTGCACTCACTAGTTGATTAAATAATGAATACATTTGTTTGATTTGCAGTTGCTTACTTAATTAAAATTTCTTTTCAGTGCCCCAATTTTCATTATGATTTCAATTTTGCATTTAATCACTGTGTTGTTCTTTGCTGCCACCTCTCTTAATAGAGGTCTACTCTCCTGTCAGCCTTATTGCAAAACTTGCCTCCAAGCTGCACATGGGCAGACAGCAGAGAGAAACCTCCATTTGTGCAGTTCATTTAGGCAGGAACTAGAAACTTGTTGGGGAGGTTGGGAGGAGATTGAATTTGCAGGCATATCCAAAGAGTATAGATGCATTCTAGGCTAGAAAATTAACTTCTCTAACATCATCTAGTCAAGGAGCATCATATTCGCCTGTGGAAAAAGATCAGATTTTATATTTAACAACCTGTAGGCCCAGTATAAAGGCACACAGCCCTACGGTGCAGAGAAAATGATCACCAGTACCAGCAGGTGATTGGTAGCAGTGGGGCAATATTTCCTTCAGCAGTTCTGCAGGGATATATGTGTTCAATACTTTACTGCTGCTTCATTTTAGGATACTGCAATTTCTTTCTGGTTTTATTCTCCCTTCTCTTTCCTCTCACTTTCCCCCCCTCCACCCCTTATCTGATCCTGCTCTTTTGTCTCTACTTTTCTGCAACAGACCCCAAATTTCTATGTCCTGGACTTTTTCTGTCTGAACCTTTTTCTCTTTTGCTGGTGGGATCACACATGAAATGATTAATGTTGTCCCGTCACCAGATTTTTATGCCAGTATCCTGATCTGATTAATAAGAGTGAGGGAATTCCCACTCTTGATGCTGCTGCAGGCTGCAGACGTGGGCATACGTGCCTATGTGGTTCACTGTTGAAGGGAAACCTGGGTCAGAAGTGTAGTATTGGTGTTTCAAAAGAAGAAGGCATCTGTCATCATATGTGCAGCAAGCTCAGCAGCTTTTTTTTTATTGCCTGGCAAGGCAGAAACAGTGCATGACAAACCCATCCCTGGGCACATGATAATACTCTTATGATGGTGTTATTTGAGAATAAATTATGATATATTTTGTCATCTGCACAAGTATTACAGTAAGAGTCGTCAAAATATCTAGCTGGAAAAACTGATCACCAGATTAGAGGTGAAGAGGATGCAACACAAAGGGGTTCAAGGAAACAGACTCTGAGGACGACTGATACTTTGGGAAGCTGGGAGGAGGGAATGACCAGGGTTAGTGGCTTAAATCCTTATCCATCCAGGAAATCCCTTTAACTCTGCTGAAGTGAATATATGTCAGCTTAGACATCACAAGAACATCTGGTTTATGTATTTGCAGAAGTAAGGGTTTTTTTAAGACTCAAATTTTGCTGTGCTTCTATGTCTGCAGCTTTTAATTCAGGAAGAAACACAAAAGCATCCTTTAAAGCTGTCCACAAATAACAATGATTCTGGAGTTACAAATTATTTTTGCTAACACCAAAAGCAGTAGGAACAGATCTTGTAATCTTGACAACTGTGCACGATAAATCTGTGACAAATGTGCCTTTTCATAGAAATTAGAAATCAGCTACTCATAAAAAGACAAAAAAACATAAAAGGGAGCTGAAAGAAACTTTGAAAATCCACCTTTCACAGGCATAAAGCTTCTGGGAGCCAAAATCAGAGCAAACCAATTCCTTCCCCTGAAAGCTGAATTTTGTCCTCAAAATCTGTATTTCTCTACCTTGACTATAATGAGAGCTATGCCAGCTGAGATGCAGGAGCCTGCATGGGAAATGTCTGAACTTGGAAGGATATTAATCTTGCACGTCATATGTCTCTGTATTTTTTCTGCTATCTGTATAGACAGACCAGACAATATACACCCAGGTCTTATCAGTAGGAGAGAGATGTATGTGTGCCGTGTGGCAGATAGGAGCAATGACCAGTCACGCAAACTGAACAAGAGGTTATCTCTTGTCTCAGTTAGTCTTTGCAGGTGGGATTTCCTTTAATACTTTTTCTGGCAAAGTTAGGTGCTAAAAGGTCCATTTGCAGTCTGTGATGAGAGACAGGTGCCTCACAAAGGACAACTCATTCCCTCTTAAATTAGATATCTCAGATAAGTGGGATGAACCAGACTCTAGAGGAATTTATCCCTTTCCACTGGCTGTTTATTAGGTTCAATTAATAATGTAGCTTGAAGTTTCAGCCTTTGCTGAGCAGTAACAACAGCAGCAAACTTGCTGCAAAAGAGCACTTGGCATCTAAAGCTTGGAGTTAAGTTGCTGGTAGGCACTTTGTTAAAACTGCCTCCATAAATCCAAGAGCTAAAATGTAAGGAAAGAAAATCAATCTGATGGAGGATTTTATTGTTTCTTTAATTCTCTAACGATTCAGCAACGTGCCCTTTGTAATGTGTAGCAGCTCATACTGGTTTAACTTGTGGAATAACTACCCTAAATAGATAAGTCCCACTTTGCCAATAAAAGATTTGTCCCACTATAAAACATATGCCTATGGAGCAGCTGAGGATCTCTTGATGCTGACATCCCCGGGGAAGACTCTTTTGACTTTGTATTTATCACAATCCAAAGCACCGCCAGCCTTTACATCTCAAATGTAATTACCTCTTCTTCACACAGTTCATAATTCAGATGGGTTTGTTATAAATGAGCACAGCACAGTAACCTAAGTCACTTATAAGCACTTGCTGGACAAGTGTATGTTGTGTGTTTCAATAAGTATTGATAGCAATTTCAAGTTATAGAACCAAGATTCAATTATATCTTGGACCAGCAATGTCTTGAGTATTGCTGATCAGTGCATTCATTATGGAGCAACTGCTGGAGAAATTCATAAATAAATCATATAAATGAAAAGGGGATGCTGTCATCCTCTAGTCTGATGAGTGAAAACAAAATGCAAAACCCATAATCCGTGTTGGAGATGTCTCATTTAGAAGGCAGCTGGAGATTTTGGTATGGCAGCAACCCTCTCCCGTATGGAAGGAGCATAGTCCAAACCTCATTAAATATCTGGGTTGTATAACCTATTACACATCTGTTTGAGTCAACTTGGAATTAGTGGAAATATTGTGGAATATGGTGATCTCCAGTGAAAACATGACTGACATCATTTGGACCATCAGTAATATCACCTGCCCTAAAACCTGCTCAGTAAAGCCTGGGCTGGTCCTTGCTCTGCATCAGCAGCGTGGGGTCTGGCTGCACAATGGTGAAGACCAGCTCTGGGATGAAGCTGGTGGCTTTTGGTGGTGGTTTCTGTGGAGGTGGACTGAGAAACTGAAGTATGCAAGGTAGAGATGTTAGGGAGTTCTGCAGGGGGAGATGTGTTGAAATATGGAGGGAAAGCCTAAATGTTGTGAAGGAAAGAAAGAAAGAACAGCTCTTGGCAAGAGCACACATCTAGAAAGCGCTTGAAAATTATGTGTGAGTGAGCATTGCAATCCTTTAAATAGACATTTTGGCTTATGTTTACACATGATGGTTAACAATAAAGGAAACGGAGACTAGCGCTCTAATGAGCTTTCATTCCCTGAGGCACATGTTGCCTTTTTTCAGGTAAGAGCACCGTTTCCAGTGCTAATGATTTTCTTCTGTGTACCAAGCAGATTTATTTATTATTTTTTTACCACTTACCCTCCTCCTATGCACGACAGATGGTGCGATGTGCAGTTTGGGGAGCTAGTCTAGGGTGCATGAACTGATATGCATTAGGCTCACAAATTCAATTGTGTCTTACCTGTCTGCCCGAGGAATCCATCTACTAGAAGAAGTGAAGAGCCAGAGAGCAGCAGCAGCTTATGTTTGTTTGTTGTGTTTTTCTTTGGGAGGAAAGAAAAAAACTTTTGCCTTCCTGACAGAACTTTAAATCACATTTCAATGGAATATGTCAACAGCTTAAGGTCATCCTCTTAGGAAAGCACAGGCAGAGGTTCTGGGAAGCTTCAAGCTGAAATAAGGGTTTCTGGTCTAGATAAATTCAGGGCATGCAGCAAGATGCTTTGCTCTTATGGATTTAGGCCCAAAGCCTGCAAGCTCTGAAGTACTTAACTTTACTCACATGAGTAGATCAGTTGAAGCCTGTGCATCCATTTCCAGGAGACAGGCTAGGTGTGTGCATAAATAACAATAAATCAGGTAAAAATCAATGCTTCCCAGCCTCTTTGGAGATTGTGCCTGCTCATTCAGTTACGATAATGACAATTCCAGTTGGTGCCCATCATCACCCAAATTTACCTCTGATGAAGGATACATGGCTGAGGCTCGGGGCAATCTATATTGACCCACCCATGACCCACAGCTGAACTAGAGCCTGATTAAAACAGCACTGTGGGGCTCAGCACAACATTGAAAAAGGCAAAATAAAAGTACTAATTGCAGGAACAGGGCTAGTGAACATCCCTCAGCTTGCCAGGTGCAATAATTTTTTTTGCTTCTTACTGACAAGATCACACTCTCTGTGCTCTAGATAAACCTCTGCTCCCGGGGGATTATTTCTTTCCTCTTCCTGAATTAGAAGAATGGGTAGAGAGGGTGTCAAGATGTGGTGGGTCCCTAAAGAACAGACTGGAATAACTTGAGCCATCACCCATGCTTGGTATAGAGCTGAGACAGAATTTCTTTGCCAAAGCAAGGAGCTAGCTAAGGACAGTTTGACTTCCTCTTGTACCAGCACAGTATTGCACTATTTTTTGCACTGGAAGAAGAGGACTTGTATTTTTGCAGTATACCCCTGCAATAACATCACAACCAAGTCATGGGAGGTCAGACCTAGAGCACCTTGCTGACCAGCTCACAAATTACCTTGCAGGACAAAATTCCCTTGTAAGCAAAAGTTTAAAAACATCTCTGCCATGGTGGCCTGGGTGGATGAAGGCTCTTAAATTGATGTACATATAGTAAACACATAACATTACTGACTGTTTTCAATAAGCTGTGAGTTCTGGCAAGGGAAAACAGGACAGCAATGTTTTATTTATTTGTCTATTTAAGCTGTAACTCTCACTGGGTTTTGGCCCCACTTAGCCCTTCCTAGCTGTCCAGACGTGGGGCCTGTGGTGTGATGAGACAGCTCTAATTCAGATGCTCATATGCTCCTTCCTTCCATCTCCCTTCAGCTGGGTCATCTAGACCAGCACTGGCAGCTCTTGCTTTGTAAGGGTTTTAAGCCAGCAAATACCAGTTTGAAAGCATGCATGGAAAGTTCACCTGCAAAAGGGAGACTGTTAATGGGAGGGCAATGGAAACATAAAAGGTAACAAATCCTGAACCAAAGCCTTGCAATTTCAAGTAGCACTGTTTCTAGGGTCACATTTTTACTTTGACCCATCGTGGAGGTAATGATCAAAGGCTGGGATGTTCTTTGCTGTGTTGTAAAATATAGAGTAAAAAGGTAAGCTTGCTCCTCATGCTGCCTCTGCCCTCCACCTTGCAACAAGTTTCTCAACACGTCCTACCCTGAGACTCATTCCTCTGTGGAGCACAGGGCTGCATAAGCAAGAGGACAATGAAGGAAAAATTCTGGTGAGCATTTTTTTAAGGAAAAAAAATACAAAAGATGTTAAAATACCATTGTTTTAGATTGAATTTGCAAATTAAACTGTCTGGTTAACTTTAATTGACAGCCAACCAAAAAAGCAGGTTTTTTTCCTCCCAACCTCCCCCAGCCCAGGGAAGCACAGGCACCATTTTAGAGACACCATTTTTTTCCAGTTTTCAAAACATGCGTTTCCAGCATTTGGTAGGGGAAAAAAAAATAAAAATCATTAAAATGAAATTTTCCTATGGAGAGTTTTGGCCAAAATCTAGAGGAGAATGACCAGCTCATCCAATCAAATGATTCTGTGACAGAGCAACCAGCACAGGGGATGTGGACCAAGCCCTGGTCATTGAGGACATTAAACAGCCCTGCAGATACAGAAGTGTGACCTCATCTAAAGCAGGCTGCTGTGGCATCAATTCCATATGTGATAGATGGGGTTCCTGGTGATGCAGCCCCACAGTGATGTCAAGCTCTGCTCATGTTCAACCCAGTTCTCAGAAATGTAATACAAGCACAGAGTTAGCCCAGGATTTCATGGGAAGGGCTGAGTACAAGTTTAATGTATTAGTCACTATAGTGGAAAGAACTGAGATTAATAGGAAATTATCATAAGATAGAGAAGCAGAACAGTGGTGTCCAGATGATTTCTTTCTTTCTCTTTGACCTTCCAAGGGAGCCTTGTGCCCAGCTGTAGAGAGCAGATCACACACATTAATTCTTTTTTTGATCAATACTTGTATCAGGGTCATTCTGCATACAGCATTAAATTTCCTTCCTAATCTTGTGCCAAAACAAATAGAAATATTTGGTGCACCCTGAAGCTTTGAACATGAGTGGACTTGCATTTGGCCCATTCCTTTCTCAGTGCTGGTGTAGGACACAGCATCCCCCCAAATCCCGATCCCTTTATCTAATCACAGTGAAGAAGGCGACACTACCAAAAGTTCACTGGGGGAAATGCACTATTGAAATAATAAATATGCTGACCTTTTCTGCCTTCCCTGATCTGATGTGACAGCAGAGGTCTAAGACGGAAAACCTGTTTTCTTTTTTCCTCCTCCTTTGCTATTTTGATGTTCTTACTCTCTTCCTCACTTTATGAGCATGAAGCTCTTTGCTTGCTTGCTCCCACCAGCACCCACAGAAAAACAAAACAAAACCAAACCACTTTATAATTAGGTGCTGTAATTTGGGCTGGGGAGACAAAATCTGGCCTTTGAGCAGACATGGCTCAACATTGCAGGATGACGGGGACCAGGAACTGACTCTAGGTACAGTCCTTTGTACCCACTTTGCATGGAGTGGTGCAGCAAGGCTGGAGAGATGCTGTCTCACAAGGGGTGAGCTAAGTACAAGGAAGCCAGGAGCAATGCCAATTTTGAGAAGGTGGCTTCTCTATATGGCATCTACTTGAGACTCCACCTGGAGTACTGTGTCCGGCTCTGGAGTCCTCAGCATAAGAAAGACATGGACCTGTTGGAGCGGCTCCAGAAGAGGCCACAAAAATGATCAGAGGGATGGAGCACATCTCCTGTGAAGAAAGGTTGAGACAGTTGGAGTTGTTCAGCCTGGAGAGAAGGCTCTGAGGAGACCTTATTGTGACGTATAAGAAATATGGGAAGAAATAAACCTTTCTAGCAGGGCTTGTTGTGATAGGGCAAGGGGCAATGTTTTTAAACTAAAAGAGGTGACATTTAGACTAGATATAAGGAAGACTTCCAGTATCTTAAGGGGGCTACAAGAAAGCTGGGGAGGGACTTTTTAGGCTGTCAGGCAGTGACAGGACTGGAGG
>JANHFX010012314.1:0-10350 GCA_027560015.1 Chloroceryle amazona
CAGCCTGTTCCAGTGTTCCATCACCCTCACTGTGAAAAAATTTCTCCTTATGTTTCTGTGAAACTTCCTATGCCTCATCTTCTACCCATTACCCGTTGTCCTATCATCAGGCATCACCGAGAAGAGCCTGGCTCCACCTCCTGGCACTCACCCTTTATATATTTATAAACACTGATCAAATCACCCCTCAGTCTTCTTTTCTCCAGGCTAAAAAGCCCCAGCTCCCTCAGTCTTTCCTCATAAGAGATGTTCCATTCCCTTAATCATCTTTGTGGCCCTGCACTGGACTGTCTCAAGCAATTCTATGTCCCTCTTGAACTGGGGCGCCCAGAAAATTACCATCATTCACATACATAATATCTCTTACATAAAGTGCCTATATCATAAATTAAATGCTGGAGAATATACCTGTTAATAAAAGAAAGATTTCCATCTGTGTATATATTTAAATGTGCTTACATTCTGTATGAGTAACTGTGTCAGATAATTTACTTCTTTTATCCATATAGATACGGCGAATTGTCATGACAAGATAGTTGACAAATGACAATAGCATCTCTCAAGCGTAATGTGAGCCACCCATTCAGATAACGCAAGCCATCCATACAGAAAATACGGCATTGTTGTAAGGAAGGAAGCAAAAGCAGCTGTAGCTAGGGCTCTAGTGGAAAAATGTTTTTCTCCTGTCGTGTAACATGGAGTGTGTCCTGTATCTCTTGTCTTTCTTCATTTTTTTTTCCCTCCTTCTCTCTCGTAGCCATCACACTAGTCAAACCAGCACTGCTCTTTTATAATCTCAAGTTGTGTAGTAATGAGTCTAATATAAAAGAAGTCTGTTATCTTTGTGGCATTGGCACTGCTTTCATGAAGTTTGTGAAGTGTCAGTTGTTAAGAGAATGTCACACCACTGATAGCAGCAGCGGCTAATGGATTTACAGGCAGAACTGCCTGTAAAATTTGTGAGCTTTCCCTCTGTAGTATATTAGAGGAGACACCTGTGTGGTGTTTTCTTCAGCAGCTTCTGAATGTACAGTCTTTAGTACCTGTATTTGTTAAAATCTCCTTTTGTGTGGAAATACGTGCATCAGTGATGGGCGATGATAAACCGATAAATCCACAAGTTATTTTATGTACTTCACATTTAAATTAAAATACGATATGATGTCAGCTCCTTGTTATATTTGTCTGAAACTATCCTCTTCAATTGCTCTGCCTAAGTTAAAGTGAGTTCAGAATTCCATTGTTCTGTGTTTTTATAATAGATCAGTATAGGGGAGTAAACAAGTTAATATTTATTTTTTTAATTATAGAAATAATAAAATCAAGACAATTCAATGCAGTTGCATTTATCATAATGTTTTTATAATTTGAAATAATAAAACTGTCAGTGAATGTTATTTCATATGGCTAGTAAATATTGGTAAGGCTCTATTATCAAAGACAGTGTATTTTAATTTTTAGATATTCACCTTGTTATGCTTTTGCATTCTTTGTATTCACTTACTTGACTTAAAGTCACTAACTCTGAATATTATCTATAAGTAACTAAATTTAAATAATAAGAGATAGAATCAGTGAATAAAGGTTGTTTTAAGAATTATTCTGAAATGCTCATCAGAATTTCTCTTCTATTAAATGAAACAAAGTTATCCCACCCCCATAAATTTTAATACTGCTGGTTTTTTTCTCTGTGAAACAGTTTTTATCATTCATCAAAATCTCAGTTCTTAAAAACACATATTTTCAATTGTAACTAGCCTCACCAGAAGGCTGCCTTTTATTTGTGAGAAGGACATCTGGTGTAGGACACATGACCTGAGTCTCTTTTTAGACCTGGAAGGATAGACTTTCCAGCTGTTCACATTTTTTTCCTCTCTACGAAGGATACTAAGACAGACTGTGCATAAAAATATCGATTCACACTTATCTTCAGGCTCAAATATGGGCTGTTTTTTATAGCCGAGTTATAAAGTGCCAACATGTTTGGCATTTGCCACCTAGTAAAAGGAATTATTTTAATTATATAGAACTATTTTGGTATTTTATGTTTGACCACTTAAGTAATTCAAAAAGGCTCATTGCAGGTCATGTGCACTAAGACATCAATGACAGCTGGGCATCAAGGATACTGAAAGTCTGTGCTTTGTGAGAGTGTGGAGTCTCTTTGCTAGTGCTGCTCAGTTGATAGTGTACAGTGGTACACAAGACACTATCATAAATTTCTTGAGCTATTAAGAAAGTAAAAGAGATCAGTTCTTTCTCATTTCCACTATGGCATCTGTGTTTCGGATTCTCTCCTGCACCTGTCTGCTTATTGTTGCATCTCAGCCAGAAGAATAAGTAGTTGTCATGAGCACTTCATATCTGCAAGAAGACAGGAAAATACATCTTCCACCTGGCATACTTAACTCCTCAGGACTGTAACATTAGCCTCCATTAGAGCAGTCTTTATCCATGTCTCAGACTTCCCATCTGATAACTCCCACTGTAAATGCCACAGCAGGCACAAAGTTCGTGTCCAACTTAAACCTCTTTGGTGGTTTTGTCTGCTATGAACAGTTACCTCATGAACTTTTGTTTGTCTGTATTCATTAATGGATAGGATCAAAGAAAGTGGAGAATCTATTTTAACGGAATTAATGTAAATTATTGTTATGAAATTAAAGAAAAAATAAACTTCAGAAAATTGCATGTATGTCACAAACAATACAGAAAGGAGGACTTTAACTGTTGCAGGGAAGTAAGAGGTTAGGTTAAAACTGCAGTTTTGAATTTCTGAGGCATAATAATATTTTTCATTCAACTTCTGGTTGAAATGTGGAATCATATATGCTAGAAAATTTTTAACCAGAGAAATAATAAAGTTTTATGATGACAATCTGTCTTCACAATGGCGAGGGCGCTTCCCCATTGCATTACCAATTAGCTAATTGAAATATGAATGTACTGTGAATGTATTATGAGTGCTTGATGCCTATGACAAATGCAGGATGATTTCCTGTTTTATGTATTTATCTGCCATAAGAGGCTTGGGAGACCATATATGAAAGAAATTTATTTTTTTTTTATAATGGGAAGCAAGAAGGGTCACAAATAAAAGGGATTTAATTTGTGCAGTGGTACAGATTTATTTATTTATTCCTACTTGGATTCAAAAATCTTCATTAACTGAAAATGCATGGTGAATGAGGGCAGTGGGTGGGTGGGTTTGGGGAGGGAGGAAAGAATGAAGAAGCAGTAACCTTACTCCTGGTCAGAGGCTACACTGATTCCTTGTAGTAGGAAGGAATCCAATCTTATCTACTTCTCTGATACTAAAAGGTAAGAGGGAAGGAGAGCAGAGCATCTAGGTTGTACTTTGATAAAGGAGGGCCTCTTTGAGTCTTGAGCTATAAATAGAGAAGAACTACTGACAGTAACTTAAGGAAAGGTGATTGTGCTTCTCAGTTGTTCTCCGATGGTATTTGTATTTTAAGAATTGAGGTCTCCTGTGATAACTTTCCTGGTTTTTGTTTTCAAGAAGAATGGCTTGCCTACTTTAAGGAGGCTGACTCATTGTGTAGATTTAAATGCACCTAGTATCTGCATGCATGGCTTTGGAAGAGAGCTTGGAAGCTCTCTGTTTTCAGTATCCTCCGAGGTATAAAAAATAAATTCAGACAGCAAAATCCAAAATGACAAAAAGCTCTGTTAGCTATTTGAATGTGGAAAATACATGAGTAAGTTACCAAGCCATTAAAATATGTCTGTGTAGTTAGGAGAACTCTGTGTTCATTTAAGTTAATCATTGGCTTTCCAAGAACAGCTGGAACAAACTGCTCCCACTATGTGGGCATGCAAAGCTGCAAAAGCAGTGGATGCACAATATAGTAGCTGTGGGTGGGGGAGAGCAGTCCTGCAGCTAGTCAGCATCTTTTCTCCTTTGTTGCATAGAAAGACTTTTCAAAGCCAGCATAGGTCAAAGATACTGGGAAAAAACCCTGTAATTTGTCAAGGAAATATGAAGGCTGTTAACTCATGACCGCGGTTTGTAGCAGTGCAATTAGTACTAGAGCTGTCAGGCGCCTGGTGTGACTGCAATGATGAACCTTCTAAAATCAGATCTCTTTCAAAAGTTTTCTTCAGATTTTAGGAAGTGATGGAAATTTGAAATAGAGTTTCTGAAAGGATCTTCTTTGTGTTGAAATGAATTTCAGAAAGTATAATGAGACTTATTTTAAGTTTGAAAGAATTTTCCACTGTGATGCACTGCAATGAATTGCTATATTTTGACATGATGAGAAGAAATGGTAAAAGGTGTTAGTTATGTTTCAAAAGTACCCTAAGAAGCTGTGTATAGATGTGGAAATAAAAGAAATACTTCTTTTTTTTTTTTTTTTTTTTTTTTACTATGCAAATTAATAGAAGAATGAAGTTTCTTGCTTTGATTGATAGAGGTTGTGCAGAACACAGACAAAATACTCCATGTCTTTGTCTGTGTGAGGCACTTCGCATTGGACCGATACTTCAGACATTCCAGACTGCACTTAACTGAATAATTGGACATTTTTTACATGTATTATGTGATCATTTTTCATTGTAATGGCACAATTGGGTTTTTTTGCAATAGCTTTTTTACTACATTGTCTCTCTAGTTTGTTTGTTTGGTTTGGTTTTTGTGGGGGAGGTGTTGAATGGCATCTTACCTGAAGTAAAATCATTAACCTTCTACCTGACATATAGATGTGGACATTACTGCAAGTGTTTTTATATCAAGATCACTTACAAATACTTCTAATCAATACTTATAATAATGATAACTTTATAATTACAGTTGTTAAGATAAACATGCAGTTCTTATTTGCTGACAGGTTCTGAAGAAAGATAACTTAAATTACCATCTGTCAGTTATTAAAATAAGAAAGAATATGTGAACTAGTCATCTTCTTACACACTGGGTGTCTCAAGAGCTGTTAAGATGAGATCTGGCATTCTTAAATTCAAAACAAAACAAAACTTAAAAGACCAAAGTAAATAAATTATCATATGCAAAACTAAGTGAAGTCAATTCTGCAAACTTGTGTTTTACTACAAGCATGCTTGCTAGGGAATTCTGTATAACTTGAGCGAAACAGTTGCTAACAAGCTTTTTGACTGGAAGGGGTATACAAAATGGATATTCTGTCAGTCATGACACCATTTTTGTCAGGGCTACCTTTCATTTTATCTTACAGAATAGATATACTGGAAAATAAATGTCCCCATTAGTATCACGGACCTGTAATTTTTCTGTATGGAACTTCTATATCAGAATACTTTTATGTATTGCATCCTCACAAAAATTTCCATGAAGTTTTTCCTAAGTGGATATAACAGAAACAAACCTTTCCTTAAGAGATAAATATTTTGATATGCCTTTTAAAACAATTTATAGGTATAATGTAAATCTTAATTTGTCAAACAAGAGCATTAAAATGTTGCATTTTTCTGTCTATAGGAGAAAACCACACCACACCCCAGCAGCTTATTAAAAAAAGAAAACAAACCATAACTTAATTTTCATAATTTTTCTGCAAATAATATTTTGTCATATTTTAATATATTTTCCAAGGTTTATTGTCACTCTGTTGATATTTGTGGCTTCTCAATCTCAGTCTGTATTTTGAAATTCCACTTTTTGACTGGCAGTCAGGGCTGTGTTGGACTGCTGAGCCCATTTAGTTGTTCATCCATGGAAGAGCATCTAAATTGCTGGGAGCTGTAAGCAATGGAGAGACAAGCTGGAAGTAAAATTGGCAGAAGGTAGGGCACAGTATCAGTAGGCAGATGCTAGAAGTACTAGTGAAGAGTAAACAAAAACTTAGGTAATTTTTAAGATTGAAAACTGGAGTGTGGAGAAAGAGGAGAAGAAATAGGGAAAATATGAAGTAATTGTTGAGTAGGCTGTAGGAGATACAAGGTGAGAAAGTGAGATAAAGAGTAATTGAACAGAATACTTAAAACCCCAAAGAAACAGTCTTCCCAACAGTTGAAATGCTTCTTAAGACATAGCACATTAGTAGCAGTAAAAAGTAAAATGGGAAGACTGAAGGGAAGATTTGTAATTAATTTAAGTAGTTTCTTACAAAATAACGAAAGTTCCAACTGAGAGCATTTTGAACTGAGCCAAAACTAAGTCTTGTTTTATAGATTTTATTAGTAACCTGGAAAAAAACAAACTCTTCCTTCTCAAACCCAACTTGTAAGTTTTTGTCTGTTAGCTACTAAACAAGAAAAATATTTCTTCTCTATAGAAGCAGTTTAGTATAGCATTGTGGTCCCTTCCTATCATTTTTTGTGTTTCTGAAGGGCTACTCAATTTACCTGAGATCACACAACAAACTAATATTTAATATTTTGTTTCTTGAGGCTTGTAATATTCTTAAGATACACAGAATGACAGAGGAATCATGCATATATTTGCTAGGCATCTGTCCTAGTGACTGAATTTTGCCTTATGGTGCCCAAACAATGAGTTAGTTACATTACAAATAGTATGATCCACAAATTACCTTTAGGAGGAAGCCCCATTGTAAATTATACATTATGCAGATAAATTTATAGAATGAGAAAGAGTTTATAATGTGCACTGGACTGTTTAAATTTTAGGGGGGGGGGGTTACATAGAAAAGGAATCTCTTGAGACAGCAATAATGCATCTTTGAGCTAAACTGGAGATGTGATAATTCTGACTTTTTAATTTATTTATCTGGCGCTGCTACCTAACTTCCTCTTTTATAAAAGAAATTGTTGACAACCTGGTGAAACTCTGGTCATAGCCTTTAGTTGCAGATGAAATTGCTGGCAGCAGAATGAAAAGCATACCTTTTGATCAAAACCAGGACTTTAAACTATTTTCTTATAGCAGCAGAAGGGCTAAAGTCTTCATAAAAGTCTCATGCATTTTTACAAGTGATCTTTAATAAGAGCCATGGCTTTTGACAGTCTATCTGAATTTGCTAGCTGTAATTCCACAAGTTATTGATTTTTAAGCATTCAATAAGCAATTTGTAGAGAACAAATTTTGTGGAGACTTTTTTCATTGTTATATATGGAATAGTTATTTCACGCATGCTTTTGCAAGTTAGAAATGCAAAATGGTATTTTTTTTCCCTGAAGAACTGGACATATTTTGCTTCTTGATTATGTACTTTAGATATATACACAGTAATATATGATAAATTACATTGAACTGTTTTTGGATAAGTTTGTGTGATCAGTCCTGCATAACTGAAAAAAAAAGTTAAATACAGCAGGATTTGCTATTCTAGTAACATTGAAATGATATGACATTTTCTGATTAAAGAGTTCTTTACTTGAGGCCAAGGCTTTAGTGGAATGCAGAAGAAATATAGTCAAATTCAGCATGCAAGATATCAAAGTACTTGTTAAAGTTCTCTGCTTTATGCAGAGATATGATTCTGCTGTTTTCTGCACCTCTGAATATCGTCAGAATGGAAACATTTCTACATCTAGGCTTCTATTTACTGTGAGACACTCAGTGTAGTTTCAAGTGATACAAATTCTATCACCTCTATTTGAAGTACTTATATTTCTTCCTTTTGAAACTTATTCAGGATATGGTTTAACTACTGATGTTTGCTATTGCTGTTTTCAAACCTTTGCAGCTCAGGAGTGGAAGTTTTACTAATTGCTTTCCCATTTCGTGAGAAGGATTATATAGGTAGCTAAGCCTATATGTGAGGTCCCTTTTTTCCTGGCATTTTCTCTTTAACTCCCTATCAGCATTACTGTAAAGTTCCTAGCTCCCCTCCTCCACAAATCAAAACAACGCTCAATAACCTTCCGGCCACTGTCCCAACTCCTATTCTGAACCCTAGTCGCCAACCTCCTTGTCCTCACATGAATCGGAAGCCAACCCGTAGAACACCCATTCATCATCATTGGCCAACTAGCCTCCATCTCCTACTTCTCCATCTTACTCATTCTATTTCCTGCCATCGGAGCCCTAGAAAATAAAATCTTAAACTTCTAAACACTCTAATAGTTTATACAAAACATTGGTCTTGTAAACCAAAAACTGAAAAGATTTTCTTTTCTGTATTCTTTATGCTATAGCTTATTTGTGTGTAAAGTCAGTGAGTAACAATGAAGTCTGTGTAGTATGGTCTTGATGTTTGTTAAGACTGACAAACTGTACAAAGTACAAGGGATGGCAGGTTAGATATCTACTTGATTATAGTGTACTGAGTAGTCTGTCTGAAATATCTTCTGAGGATTAATCTGCATTTATCATGGCAGAATAACCCAATACATACTTGAATAAATCTAATCTTGAGGAGGAAGGCTAAAGGTCTTCAAGGTGGCCCTATGAGTGCCTGTTGCTTTGGCCAGAGTGCCTTTTCCTACTTGTTACAGACAGCTACCATAAATACTTCCTTAAACGTCTGTTAAATTGAGGGAGGAATCAGTACACTTGACTTTACTGGGATTCTATTGCTGATTTACCTGTTCTTTCAAAGAAGTTAGGTGCAGGTAAAAGTTGATTAGAGAATAGCACCTTTGTTCAAATCAAAGTGCTTTTTCTAGGAAAAGAGGAGCACTGTGGAGCCAGGTGTTGTAGAACCTCAGAGTTAAGCTTTTATTCCTATTTACACTGGTTTAAGGTCTGTAAAGGCTAAAAGGCTGAATTTTCTCATCAACACCTTTGGGGACTTCTTGTTCCTTTCTAAATCACCAATTCATGGCTGTTTCTGTTGAGAAGTCATGGTGAATAATTTTTTCCCAGTTCAGTTTCCTGTAAGACAGGTTCACACATGTTGTAACTCTACCAGCATACAAATGCCAATATTTATTAATTTAAACTAGCAGATGATTTATCAGGATCCAACTTAATGCTATGTAAGTGAAGTTACTATGAGTAATAATTTTAAAAGGTAACTCATTCTATTAACATAGTACTTGGATATGACAAAGAATAGATGGTGGGGTGAGATACAAAGGTGATGGATTTTGTAAAACTGTATTTGTAAAAATATCTGCAGGCCACCTTCAATTATGCAGGCTTCCAGCTACTTTAAAGGAATGCTGTGGAGCCTAGCAATTACTGTGACAAAAAGGTGGACCAGCCTTTCTTCCTTAAACCTGTGGACCTTCATACAACAACTGTAGAAAAGTATTTGGAAAACTTTTGAACAAAAAGGAATTGAAAAGTAAATCACCAGCATGTGTCAAAAGGACTGTTGCTCTGAACTGTATTATAGTCTACTGAGAGAGACATTCAAGGTCAGGCTTGATGATGATACGAGTCAATACAAATACTAATTTTTTCTTTATTTTAAGAAATGTATTTTATTTTAATAACTGAGTTTTAAAAATTATATTTATGCATACTTCATTTTTTTTCAGCACCAGGAATGCAGATTGCATTGTCATCTATGTCTATTAATACCATTTTTAGAATATAGTACCACCTGAATTCAAACCTTATATAATGAAATTGCTGTATTATTACTGTAAATTATCAAAATTCCTTATATGCTCCTTATCTTTCAATATAATATATATAAAATGAAATTGGTTTGAATTAATTGATAACATTGTTTGATACGCTGGACTAAAATATGTCCTTTGTTGCTCCTCTATTGATTATGTAAGCTGCTTTGCATATTCCTAGTTGAAGTATATAAAAAAAAAATCATCTTTATTTTCAACACCACAAGATATATATAATATATATAAACTTATGACTTTCATTTGAAACAATCTCATTATGTATTTGCAAAATAAGATGGTATCATCTGTTCCATGAGCTATTTGGAAACACTATCATAAGTTTCCTCAAGGGCTATTACTTGCTGACATGTGTTCTTACTTTCAGTGTATCTTAACCAGTGTCCTTGGTTTGGCTAGGACAGACTTAATTTTCACCAGAAGCTGTGAAGGAGTCATAGCCAGGATAGACAAATGAGCCAGCCAGTGGGATATGCGATACCATACTGATGTCATGATCACAACATAAGGGTGGAGGGTGGGCCAGGTCTCTGGAGCTGCAGTCAGGATGGTGCAGGTCTAGGCAGTCAGTGCATTTTGTAGCACTGGCTTTCTATATTTTTTACTATTACTATTTAATTACTGTTATTATTAATTACTATTTCATTACTGTTGTTATTATTATACCATTATTGCTGTTATTATTCTAAAGAATATGTGTCTAAAGAGAGAAAGAGAGAAAGAGAGAAAGAGAGAAAGAAAGAGAGAAAAGAAAGAGAGAAAGAGAGAAAGAGAGAAAGAGAGAGAGAAAGAGAGAAAGAGAGAAAGAGAGAAAGAGAGAAAGAGAGAAAGAAAGAAAGAAAGAAAGAAAGAAAGAAA
>JANHFX010012315.1:0-10467 GCA_027560015.1 Chloroceryle amazona
TTTCTTTTCTTTTCTTTTCTTTTCTTTTCTTTTCTTTTCTTTTCTTTTCTTTTCTTTTCTTCTTTTTTTTCTTTTCTTTTCCTTCTCTTTTCTCTTTTCTCTTTTCCTTTACTCTTTTTTTTTTCCTTTTTTCAAAAACACTATAACACAACAAGGCATTGCCTAGAAAAAAACATGACTGTGGTATAGATACTCCACTCAAGTATGGTAGGCTGCTTCAAATACTTGCTCAACCCTTTGCATCTCAGGATTTTGAAACAGGGTCTCCCACACACTAAGTGAATTGCCTGACTACTAATAGATGGAGAAAGAGGATATGTAATAATCGTGAGTCTTGTGTTTTTCTGACTGGCTTTCCTCCTGAAGTTGACAGAGGTTTTCCTGAATAAACTATTCTCAAAACTGAGACACTTACATATATTTGAATTCAACAAGCTGGAATGTGAGGCCAAAGGGCTGCTTCTTTAAAAAAATTTCCAGGTCCTGCTCTGACCCTAGTGCCCAAGGAGGAAGCTACTACTATAATTTTAAAGATGATGAAGTCAAGATCTCAGTAAGCTTGGTGTCCCAACAGAGTCAGAGGTAGACAGTCCTGCTGCCAGTATCCTAGTCCATCTACTCAGTAATACTCAAAACCCAAATCATCAAGTTGCCAGAGAGAAAACTTCTGTGATAAAACCCAGGGAAATGTTCAGTTGTACTGGAAACTTTTGCCACCCTAGCTTCACAAAAAAAATATCCCAGGAAGACTGCAAACCAATTGCAGTTAGCATTGTAGATAATAGTTTTAACATCACAAAGTTAAAAATGTTAAAAGTTTTTATAATATCTTCTCTGAGTAGCCAAAAAAAATAAAATGCAGCAAAAGGACTCTGAATATGTCTTAACTTACGTATTCACTATGTCTTAACTGAGTGGTCACAACTGAAATAGACTCAAGCAAGGTCATTCAAGGTCACTTGACCAAAGCCCAAGTATCTTATGAAGTATTCCCTAATCTGAAAAAAAAGCTAATTTCAGCAAGTAATAGACACTCTCTACAGAACCATTACCTCATGTTAAGTGGTATTTGAGACAACTAGATTGTTATAAGTATAGGCAAGTGCTCCTTCTTTGTCACCTAGGACATTAGTTGACAAAGAGCACCAGTGCCTTCAATGGCAAACTTTTACTAACTAATTGTACCAATTTTTTTGAAGCTTAACTACACACAGAAAAGAATAGAGAAGCCAAAACAGTAGACCAAATGAGTAAAGTTTTAAACACAATCTGAAAACAAACTCAGAAACCAAGCTAACGCAAGCATCCATGTAAAACAGCTAATGCTAAATTATTCTCAGATTATATAGTTGGCTGCTGTTCTTTTTAACACAGGGATGTAACATAAAACCCCACATATTCCATGATTACATATATCTAATCCTATAGCATTGCTGAGTCAGGTGTTTCTTAACACAATTTCCTTTGGAAAATGAAGTAGCCAATAATATCTTGAAGTGGTCCCGAGTGATTTTCTCTTCTGTCTGTACTATACTTGTCCTTTGAAGTTATGTGGGTCCTCTTACATGTGACTTAATTCCTTTCATTAAACACATACAGGTCTATAGAGATCCTGGTTATAAAATAGTGGGAGTTTTTTTCTTGTTTTAGTTCAGAGAGAACCCAAATGGAGATATTTAAAGTTCTGGTTGCTCTTCTCCACACCATTTTACAGTAAACTTTGGGGGTTGGGAGGTGTAACTGTGTTTTTTCATTTACACATTTGAACGACCTTACTGGGTAGACAGTACTTCTGTGTGACTTTGAGAATACCCCAGAGGGAAAAACAGAGCTCTTCACACTGACAGTATTTCAGCAGTTGTTTGACTCATTAGGAATCCAGCAATGTCAACCACTGATAGCATCAGCACTATCCCTTTATCCCCTGCATTACCAATCTAGCAAGCTAGAGAGATGTGTAGATGGTAAATAAATACGGGACAAGTGCTATGGTGATGAAAGAGAGGAAAGCTTCAACCCTGCTGAAAAGCCCACAACACATCTGAAGGATTTGTCTCAGTACTTACTAAGTGCTTGTTCTCTCTTCGCAGATTCTGCCCTGAATGGACTGTGTGGCTGGAAGGCTGAGCAAGGCAGGTCTAAGCACACACGAAAATGCAGAAAGAACAGATGACACTGCTGTCCCTTGAGGCTCTTCTCTTGCCAGATAAAACTGTTGCCATGAAAGTTACCATGAAAACAGAGAAAGTGTTGGGCCTGTCTCTGACCTTCTGCATGCACCTATAAACCAGCTGCTGAATAAGTAAAAGGTCAGAATCACTCTCTTCTACTAACTAGAGCTACTAATAAAATCCTCGTGACATTCAGTGCAAAATAATCTCAAAATAAAATGCAAGGGGATGGATGAGCAGCAGACACCTTTAATTCTCCATGTTGTGTTATTACTGCGACGCAGCAGAACTTTCTTATGTAACTCTGCATTTCCAAGCGACAAAAATGTATTGCTAGGAAAAAAAGCTTTAATAGCAATAACACTTTTAGACAGCTGCATGCAAAATTGCACATTTCAATTTACAGAGCTCACAGAGTCTGGCTTGCTGCAGATATAAGCTGTTCTGCCTGTCACAGAATCACAGAATTTCTAAGACTGGAATAGACCTCCAAGATCATCAAGTCCAGCCTATGACTCAACAATGATGAGCCATACTGAAGGAAGCTAAGGATTAGTCTGATCAGCTGCACACACAGAAGGAGAAATATATTCTTTAATGGAATCAGGTGAGGAAAAGAGCTTTTCTGATCAACATGTAAGAAAATTTACAGATCTTAATTATTAAATGAACACAGGAAAGCATTTTGACTTTTGTGTGGTAAGAAAAAGACTACTGAGGATATTAGGAACCCATCTGAGAAATGTCAGAGCAAATGAGTATGAAACAAAGTTTGAAATAGAAAGCAGTGAATCATTTCATCATAACAGCACAGGAACGCTTTGCAAGGTATCACTTGTCATACCTGATGTGCAACTAATCCAAACATTTGTAGCCTTTTATCTTCTAGGTTAGGTGAAATGCGCAGAGTAAACACAGGGTAATAATAGTGTGTTCTCTTTACCTATATATCTGTGTATCTAAATACCTTTTGCATTACAATATTTACTTGTTATTTCTTAATTAATTTATTTGATATGTAAGAGAAGAGTCCAAAGACTAAACAACTGGTTTTCTCTAACAGTATCAAGGCAGACAGAATTTCACCTTGCATTTTACACTGAAGAAACAGAAAGGAGTATGTTTGATAAATTTCAAAACAAACAAACAAATAAAAAAAATTTGACCTCACAGAAATATGTTTTAGCCTTTTAAAACATTTTATTGAACCACACCATTTTACAGAATATTCCCACTTTTACATAGTCCTATTCTCTCACAGAAAAACAAAACAAAACAAAATAAAACAAAACAAAGTTGGTATTCTACAAAGGATTAAAACAATTAAAAACTTATAAAATATTATTTGATTATTGAAAACTAAAGGGAATGTAGAATCAGTTTCTTCTCGTACAACCCAACCCCAAAAGCATTTGTTTCTTCCAATATTTTTTCCCTGTGAGAAAATTAATGCTGAAAAATAATAAAGTTAAAGCTGCTTTTGCCTTTGTAAACCAGTCTCTTTCTTCTGTTTTCATTTATTTTCCACTATTCTCTAAAAAGTTCTTTTGCTGCCAGACAAGTTAGACATAACTTCTGGTGAAGAAGATCAAACAGGACTCAAGTCCTGCTGCCTCTTACATCAAGAACACGGTAGGTCACTATTCTGTAGCAGCAGCTAAAGGACATAGACAAGGCCTGTTGAAGTGGAGAAATGTCAGATTCCCCACTTCTGAAAACCAGTTCCTATAGGTTTGCCAACTTAGCCACTGCTTTATGGTGATGTAAAGCTAGTAATACTAGTGCAGTTTACCACTACTCCGTGTCACTGTGATAAGAGAATAATATTCAAGAAAACCTGGCCCAATAAGCATTTATTGTTCTTTTACATTTAATGTCAATGTTTTTCGTTATTAGGAACACTTTTGTGGCAGTATAGCTGACTGTTCTAGAAGTTTTGTAAGACACAGGAAAAAGACTACATAAGTAGATGTGGTCCACTAAGAGCAATTTTCTCACTCCCCAGTACCTAAAAACCAGCTTAAGTCCCTGACCAGCAGCTTTTCCAACAGGATATTCTGAGGAGGATGGGGGATGTGTGAAATCACTTCCACTACAAGCAGGTAGCATCATATTGACTACATGCCAAAGGTGGTGTGCAGGCATTGTTTATCTTTACAAGCAGCCTCTTCTCACTCATGCCCTGTGATAGGACAAGGGGGAATGGATGTAAACTGGAACACAGGAGGTTCCACCTTAACATGAGGAGTTGCTTCTTTACTGTAAGGGTCACAGAGCACTGGAACAGGCTCCCCAGAGAGGTTGTGGAGTCTCCTTCTCTGGAGATTTTCAGAACCCGCCTGGATGCGTTCCTGTGTGACCTGTGCTAAATTATATGATCCTGCTCTGGCAGGAGGGTTGGACTCAAAGATCTCCCAGGTCCCTTCCAACCCCTGACATCCTGTGTGTGAGTACATGGAACCCATTTTGGTCCTGAATGGGCTTCTGATACATCCACTACAGCACAGTGTATATCACAAGTCTGAAAGCCTAAAATCATCCCACTTTCAGTCAAAACCAGATCTCTGTGAGTTCCTGAAGTGCATAAGCATTAGTCATACTTACCTAACACATATTTTACAGGACAGCAGTATGCTGGCACCTCCATGATATTGAACACCAGAGTCTTTCTGTTCCCAAATGTGGGTGTTCACCCCTTTTTCTCTGCTACTGCACATACAGCCAGAACATGAAAGGAGTCACATACTAGCAGTCAGATGTAGTCAGATATGCCACTTGCAAATTGTAAAACTGAAAGCAGGCAGTAAGGTGATGGATAACGTTTTGTCCGTTTGCTTTAATTTTTGAATTGGTGAAATACAAGCCTGAATTTAGGTATTTCAGATATGCCTGAAAATGTCAAGCCTGGCTTTCATAAAAGAAAAGAAGCAAGTAAACAAAACTCAGTTCAAGCTGAATATGAAAATATCAAAAACTGTCTATCTTATTCATATACATAGCCCCTACTGATACAACAGGATATCCAGCGAACATAAGCTACTAGGAGAGTAGGTCTCTTCCACTGAACATGGCATTTTTTTTCTCCCTTGTAGTTAGTTCCTACCCATTGCCAATGGAAAAAAAAAAAAAAGATTTAGGTTACATAAGCTACATTAGAAAGTTGGACTAGCTTCTTGAAAATAGAAACTAATTAGCCAGATTTTTTTTTTCCTTGGCATTTATTTGTTTAAAAATTTGCAATTGAGTATCAGTTATTTTGCAGAATCAGTACCAAACCTAGCTTGACCTATCAATATGTTACCATGACTTACATCGGCATATAAACCAGTCATTTGCTTAAGCCAGCAAAGATCAACTAAAATTGTACAGGACAGGTCAGAGACTAATGTTTTTGGTCATGGGACTTTAACCATGTGATACATGATTCAGTAAGTGTAGATCGTGTCTATGAGGTAATGCACTTAAACTAGCATATTAATGTCAGCTGCAGAACACGAACTTGGCATGCACAAATTAATGTGTATGGCAGATGATGTGAGCCCATGCTACACTCATTTACATGGTTACTCTTCAGGGCTGCATCTGATCTGGGAAACAGTGATAAATGCTTGAGAGAAAGTATTGCTTTTTAAAACCATCTCTGAACTCTGGCCTGTTGTTGGAGCCTGGCTTACTCAAATCAAGGCAGTCAAAAGGTTGAATATAAACCACATTGAGGTGCCAGTCTGACTTCATTTGGACAGCACCCAGAAGCACTCACACATTGAGTTACATACAGAACATGTTTAAATAAGCAGCAGCTCAACACCTGTCAGCTGCTACACTTGAATTAGCACTTAAATTCAGAGCAGGAGAGTCTTTTTAAAGTGAAACTTGATTGTCTGGACTTAGCACACACAGGTTTGGATCATAGAGCAAACTGAAGTCCTGTAAACCAGATTTCTTTCGAAGGAAAGTAAAACAGACCAGAAGGCATGCTCCAAGTGCCCAGCAAAGCACCATAGCATCTACAGATCTGAGACAAGCACTAGTTCTTCAGACAGTTTTGAGACACCTGCACATTAGGGATATTTGGCCAACTAACCAAATTCAACTGCATCTGACATAAACCCCTAAACCATGCTTAGTCTAACGCAGGGACTTCAGCAACATCACTTTGATCTACTGAGCTGCTGCCAGTAATGCGCTGAGTCACTTCCTCATGCACATGAGTATAACCACACCGAAACAGTAGAGATGGGATCAAAGGACATTAATGTATTTCATGTAGATTTAAAGGTGTACCTTAGCAGACACAATGACTGAGCTCAGGAATGATGATCTAATTATACAAACATGCAGTTAGGCTAGCATGCATAACCATGCACAAATTGGTCAGCTGACCTACTGGAGCTGCATATGTTGGAATAGAGTCTACCCACACTATGATAAAACTTAGTGTAGATCTGGCTTCTGTAACCATAAAACAGCTATGTGTGGTTCAGTTCTACAGTTAAATGACAAGAACATGAGGATAATTACCAATTTTCTAGCCTAAGTGTTCCTCCTAATTACAAACTGGCTGTGTCCTGAGGGATGCTGTTCTCATGTTCTTGTGTATTAAACCGCACTTGACTGGGGCTTCACTGCTACAGTGTGAATAAGGAATAGTAAATCACATCAAAAATACTTGTGGATTGAAAAGGGCATCTGTTGATAAATGAGAATGAAACAAAGAGCTCTGGAAAATCTGATACTTCTTGAGGATGCTTCCCTTCATGAATTAAGCATTACTATACTATATTTCTTGCAGAGAAGGATGGGAGTTACCCATGGTGTTATGCATTTGAGACAAAATTGTACACAAAAGTTCAGGAATCGGGAGTGACATATAAAAATCTACTTATTTCTCCTATTTCCCACCTATTTCAGTTGTGTATATTTACCTGTGTGTCATTTAGTGGTGAGAGTTTTAAATATATTTCAAGCTAAGGTGAACATAAAGCAGGGAAAACTCCAGTCTCAGAAAGGACAGTCTGACAAATAGGCTGAAAAGAGCTGTATTACCAGGGAAGCCCAACTTCACATACAGGTTGCTATGTGCCACCTCCAAATGTACTTACCTCAAATGCCATTCCTTGGATGAAATAATTATTTCCTACTAGTGACTATTGAAATGCGAGAAACTACTGGCCTAATCTTTACATGGTACTCAGCACCGGTTTTCAGCTTCAGTGGATCTACTCACAATAAGTATGACTTAAGAGGTTCATAATCAGTATCACTATTTTTTCAACAGCAAACAGCAGCAGCTTCAGGGAGAGTTAATTTCAAACAACTACAGTAACGAAATAATCACCTAACAAAAAGCAAAGATGCATTAGCAAATCTGAAATGTAATATTTAGTTTAGCTATTTTTGACAATTCTTTAAAGAATAGCCCCTTTGACTTTGGTTTCTGCTATGATTATACTGCAAATCCAACACGAATATTGGTGCCATTTGATCAGAACTGTAACTTCCCAATATATTTTGACTGTTCAACCATAGGAAACAGCTAAAAAAAATAGACTCAACACTAGAAAGTTTTTGATTCTGTTAGATATAGTATCTAACACAGAGGAATGATATCTGCGAAACAGTGATTAAAAAGCTCAGCCTGTACTGTTTATTTGCAATTAAAAAGCAGAAAAAATACATTTCCAAGGAGATTTTGATGTAGTTATTATTTTTCTTCCTCTAATGTACTAATCTAGCACACATTTGCATCACTATTGTTAAGAGTTTGAGGCTGCAGTATAAGCTGAGTCTAATTAGTCAGGGAAAACAATATTGGAGCAGCCAGTGGTGTTACTTCAGACAAACATTGTGAAAAATTACCTGTGTTTGACCGGATATCTTAATTTTACTTATTTTAGGACAATGTTGATTCTACTGCAGCTTCTCTTATAGAAATGTATTCCGTAAGATTTGTGCTTTTATATTTATTCTAATAACTGAACAAACCTACACAATTGTTCATTTTTACATGCAAGAAGTTCCAAATAACATAGTCTCTTTAATTACTGGATATTGTGGCAGTAGAGGTCTTGTTGGAGCTTAGTTAATGATAAACTGCTAGCTAATTAATTGATACTTTACATCTTTTTGGACAGTACCCCACCTAACTGACTAATGCCTCAATCCTTAAAAATATATTTGTAATAACAAGACTAACAGTGACTGAAATAAGTCCTACAAGCAGTAAGGGCAGTCTAATCTAAAATATCAGAAACAGCAGTCATTATCCACCATCTCAAATGAACACTTAATAACCTGGAACTAAATCCCTTCAGGCTCCATTTATGATATGTACACACTTCTGCTGCAGTGATGACAAATACTGCATTTTTCCAGAACTAATGACCCCTCTATAATATGTACTGGGGGCTGACAATAGTGTGGAATGGGTCTGTCAACAAGCTAGCAGAGTGTATCCATGTTTGAAAAGTTTTATGCTGAAACCACAGGCAAATTGCAGTACTTCCAACACATAATAAGCCCCTCTGGAGCCATATCAAAATTCTGTAGCATGTGTTTGGTCAAGATAGTTTCTGCATATGCTTTGTTTATTTTTGGTTTGGTTACCTTTGGCCATTACAGATAATTAGGAGCAATACATGAAAAAAAATAATATTTAACACTTCACTGTGTTCTGACAAAATACTAGTCTCTTATGAGGTGTTTTATTGCTTTAATTGGTGGATGCACTAAAAAATATCCTCTTTATCTCAAAACCAAAACTTCTTTTTTTTCTTTTTTTTTTTATCCCTAGGCACCCCTGAAGATCTCGAAGTAGATACAGGTGTATGTTACAGCTTTACAGCAGGGAATTTAACAGCATTTATTCAGTATATCACTACAAAGGATGCAGAAATTAAACATACCTTCATCTGCATTAGTTGCTATATTTATAGTTTTAATATGGACACTGCCATTACATACCCTGGAATCACTAGGGGAAAGGGCCAGTCATGATGGCAAGGCACATCTCCCCCATCAACCTAGTAAGTGTAATATTGACTAGCCCAAATACTGCTAGATTTGAGCAATTGTTTTCAACAAAAGCCAGCAAATCTGAGCAGGTACGCTGCCTGGTTCCATCACTGCTGTTTTCTCTTTCAGGTACCCTCTTACCTGGAATCCCTGGCACTCAGTTGTAAAGGTTCCTATCCAAGTGCAAATTATCCTGGCTGCCAGTACTCAACACACCTTAAGAAAGTCTGGTATTTCTGTTGGCAAACAGGCAACAAGAATTCACACGTAGGCTGCAAGATTTTTCAACAGACCATTGTCCCATATCTGGGTTCTTTACCCAGTGTACAAAAACCAATTAACACATAGTGTTGAGATACTTGGTTTACTCCAGTTCTGTGCAGAAAAGGGTGCTAGGCAATAATTTACAAAGCTGGTGCTCCTTTTGAGAAGTAAGCGAGATCTTACATACAAAATGACAACAAATAAGAAACTACAGTAAAGTAAATGATTGGTTAGTCATTGTTACTCCGAACTTTACATATGAAAACAGAAATTTACTGTTCTCTTATTTCCAGACATTCATAGAATCATAGAATCATTAGGATAGGAAAGGACCTCTAGGATCATCAAGTCCAACCTTCATCCTAACATCTCTAGCCATTAGACCATAGCCTCAAGTGCTACGTCTACTCATTTTTTAAATGCCTCCAGGGATGATGACTCCACTACTTCCCTGGGCATCCTGTTCCAGTGCCTAATCACTCTCTCAGTGAAGAATTTCTTCCTAATATCCAATCTAAACCTCCCTTGATGCAACTTGAGGCCATTTCCTCTCGTTTTATCGTTAGTAATTTGGGAGAAGAGACCAACACCAGCCTTGCTACAACTTCCTTTTAGGTAGCTGTAGAGAGCAGTGTGTATTTACCTTTGTGTCATTTAGTGACTGCAGGGGATTCAAATCCTCTTCTCTAGACTAAACAACCCCAGTTCCCTCAGCCTCTTGTCCTTCTTGTACTGTGGTGCCCAAAACTGGACACAGTACTCAAGGTGCGGTCTCACAAGTGCCAAGTACAGGGGCAAGATCACCTCCCTACTCCTGCTGGTCACACCGTTTCTGACACAGGCCAGGATGCCATTGGCCTTCTGGGCCACCTGGGCACACTGCTGGCTCATGTTCAGCTGGCTGTCCACCAGCACCCTAAGGTCCCTTTCCTCCAGGCAGCTTTCCAGCCACCCCTCCCCAGCCCTGCAATGTTCCCTGGGGTTCTTGTGACCACCGTGCATGACCCAGCACTTGGCC
>JANHFX010012315.1:10567-20835 GCA_027560015.1 Chloroceryle amazona
GACTTGCCCTTCATGAACGCGTGCTGGCTGGGCCTGATCCCCCTGTTGTCCTGCACTTGCCACGTGATCACCCCCAAGATGAATGGTTCCATAATCTTCCCCAGAACCAAGGCTAGGCCGACAGACCTGTAGTTCCCTGGATCCTCCTTTCTACCCTTTTTGTAGATGGGTGTCACATTGGCAAGTCCCCAGTCGTCTGGAACTTCCCCAGTTGATCAGGATTGCTGATAAATGATGGAAAGAGGTTTCACAAGTTGCTCTGCCAGCTCCCTCAGTACTCTCAGGTGGATCCCATCCAGCCCCATAAACTTATGGGTGTCCAGTTGGCTTAGCAGGTATTTCACTACTATTTCTTGGATTGTGAGGGGATTATTCTGATCTCCATTTGCTGTCTCTGAGATTAGTTCAGGAAACCCCAGGTCTGATGACACCCATCACCAAATACACAAGCCCACCTGGCTACAAAAACCTGGAATTTTTGTGACTGTTGACCCTTTTCTTTTGACAAGAGCTTTCTTTATGTTCTCAAGAGACAAGATCAAATTTTAACTGGGAAAAATATGTCTCTCTACCATGAATTCTAGTCAATGTGACAGGCTTCTTGAGCTATGCTCTGATCTGGCATGTAATTACTGTGTATCCCTTATCTGCAAGCTGTATCTCCCAGGGTGCAAAGCAATTCTTGACTCGCACAAATGTATTTTCTAACAAGAAACAAATACTTGGAAGACTTATCTCAGAAAATTATTTTTTTTATCATCAAAAACAAATAGAAATAAAAGCAGTTATGCTTTCCGATGTTCCAAATTACTTCATGTCAATTAAGAAGTAAACCAAGCTAAATAGATGCATGGAAATTTTCCTGTGTGAAACAGTTTTTCTAGCAGCATTTAATCAGTTGTAACTGAAACAATGAAAGCCTTCCACATTGAGGACTGGAACTGCAGTTAAAAATAAGTTTTTCCGTTCCAGAGAAAAGTACATTCAGACACACTACCCTAAATGCTTCAGCAATTACAACTTCAAGTTTAGAAAAATGTCAGTTTGTAATGCCCCATCTCCAATGTGGAGGAAACACAAACACAGCTCTGTCTCCTGGTTTCTTAATATTTGATGTTCTGCACAATTGCACCTGGCTGTTTGCCAGCCATAGGAGGAATACATCAGAGAAAAAAAACATGCTAGGGAACATACAACACTAACCCAGCACATCTTCCCAGCACCCTCAGGCACGCAGGTTCTAGGAAGCTCTAAACACAAAATAAAGCATCTTCCAGAACAAAGGGGTTTTGTTATTTTGTTTTGGTTTGCTGTTGTTTGGTTGTTTGGGTTTTTTTTGCAGGGGCTGGAGGTCTGTCCTAATAGCAAGGTCAAACAAGGGACATTCAAGTCCTCATTATAACCTTGGCAAGCTGAGCTTCTGCTCCCTCAGTTTGGAACCAAGTTTTGCCTTTTCCTGACAGACATGTTTTACACCTCTGTATCTGTGCCACTGAGGCCAAGCTCCACCATCTTCTTCAAGTTCCAAAGAGACACAGAGATCTATGAAAGAAAGCCATGCAAGAGTGATGGCCACCCAGGGCAGCTGCCTCCACAATTGCCATGCTACTAGCAGGACTAAGAGCCAAAGCTACCTCCTGATTTTGTTTCATCTCACTTTTCACTGCCTCCCCAGCTACTTAAAGTCACCTTTCAGTTATTAGAAGTAGTAGCAACAGCCTGTTAGTGTCTATGAGTAGCAGTGTGGGAAGGGGCTCTGAGGACAGGAATCTAGATACATCCTGACTTTCCCTTCCCTGTCATTGTGAAACTGCATGTGATAGAAGCTGCTAGAGAACTGCTGGCTGTTCTCATGTCAGCCCCAAATGCAACCAGCTGTGGCAGCAGGACAGCCACGGGACAAAACCTAGTCAGTGTGCATGAGACAAATTTTCTCCTCAGTGTTCTCATGCAGCTCTATAACGAGGAGAAACACATAAGCACGAGAGAAATAGAGGATGGAAATTAAAGTTGAGACAATAGTGCCAGGGCACAGTAATAATCAGGCCAACAGCTGTCCACAGCCAAACAAAAGATCCAGAAAATAAAGTTTTTAAACCATTATTGTATATTTCTTTAGGCAAATAAAAGACTGTTCAAATGAAAATATTGAATGCATTCCTTGAATTATGCTTTCTCATGTGTCCTTTTCTCTTATGTTAACATTCTTCAGAATTTATGGTCAAGTTCTTATTAAATTCTTACTAATTTTCAACCCAAAAAGCACAGAAGAATACTTGGTAGTGTCAAACCCTGGTATAAAAACTTCATGGACTATCCTTCCTGAAATTCATAATACTTTTTTAAAAAATCAAGGGATCAGTCACTAATAGGGCTGAGTTCTTTTGTTCTGGAGTTTCAGGTTTTTAGGCTTTTTCCTACAATTCTGTAGGCTTCAAGAATCTTTTATATCTTAAGTCCCTAAACAGCCTTAAAACATGGCTTTCAGTCTGGTTTTAGTCTTTCTAACTATAGACACTTTTACTAAAAGAACTTGAAACATCCTGATATCTGAAATACAGTCTTAAGAGCTGTCAGTGCTAAATTTAAGTTTAAATTATCAAATTATTACATTGCAACCAAATATGACAAAAGACTATTTATTTTATGGCTTTTCCAACCTAAATGAGTCTGTCATTCTATCCCGCCTCAGAAGCAAATTGCTCTATAGGACTACTTTTATCAAAGAGACACTTGTACTAGTTCCATTCTTATGAGTTACAGAGTCACACAAAACAATTGAGCCACTGTAACAATGCAACTGTTACCAGAAAGGCCATGTGTCCCCCACAGTCCTGCCCATGCCTCTGCTCTGTCTCTTCCACCCTGAAGCTGCAGAGCTCTACACATCCCTAATGCAATCCTCTGGCACTGCAGAAACCCAGAGAGTTTTCCTTGGTGAGACTTCTGCTGGGTTAGTGACACATGGCTAGCCCAGAACAAACCTTTATGGGTGAGAACAGTGAAACGTCATGTAAGTGAAATTGGGAGTGGAGCTGCAGTGAGTAAGAGGTATGAGGTTTATCTTCACATTCAGATTGCCTAATGCCAAACCTCATTGGAGACATTGAATACTCTGCATCCATACCAAGCAATTTCATGGCACATGTAAAAAAGTTCACATGCAAAAAATTATTTTACTTCAATGGTCTTCAATATCTATGGGAACGTCCAGAAGAATCGTCTATCACTTCACTGCCTTTAGACTTGGGAATTCTGAAAGGTGTTTCAGACAATCTGGAAGCTCCCCTGTAATCAGTGCAGAGTATAGCATCTTACTCACAGATTTATGGTGGTAAGCGTGAACATACATCCATGATATGTTGCCCCTCTCCCTTTTTAATTCAGTGATTCATGTGACCTGAGTATGAGCAGTCACCTTTTAGCTAACATTTTCTGGATGCAGTCCTGATGAGTCTTTGAGGGTTCTCTGGGAAGCACTTGCTTTCAGAGGATTCAAAACTCTGAGACTAGTTCTGACTACATCTAGCAGCAGAGGAAATCTGGCAAATTCATTATGAATCTCAATTGATTAAGTGTGCCTCCTTCATCAGATTGGAAGGACTGTTGAGGAGTCCTGACTTTTAAAAATTTTCTCTTCATTGGCAGTTTCTGAGAGTCCAGTATTAATGACCTTCAAGTCACACTATAAGACATAAATATCTGTCAGCTAGCACAGTAAAGGTGCCACAGGAATGAGTAAAATAATAATTCACTATCTATGGAGTTACTGAGAGTACATGAACAGAGACAAGGAGAAACAGTCATTCTCAGTAGCTTTATGTTCAATTCAAAAGATAGTTTGAGATTCAGTTTACAAGGAATTGAGATTTCAATAAAATATGCGTCAAGGGAATAAGTAAAAGGAGGAATTTATTCAAACAGAGCTAGAGGAGAAACTGAGAAGGAGTGTACTGACAACACAACATTTCTTTGCCTCCAAAGAAAGGAAGCATTGTTAAAAGCTGCAGCTTAGCAATTCTCACATGGAAAGAGTATAACACAACATAGTTCAGTTCCCAAAACTCAGGGAGTTTTTGCCTTGTTAGTTAGGGATAGGCTAATAAACTTAGGTAACCAAATTCATGCTTTACTTAGCACTTTTCCCCAACTGTGAAGTAATATACTAACATTATTTTACTTACTCCCTGAAGAAAGATTTTGTTACATGATAATACAGTACTACAAGAGCATATGCAGTATTGCTTTTTTGAGGAAGTCCTAAAAAGATTATAAAATTTCATGTCAAATTGTATTTGTGAGAACTGTACATTTAAAAAAAACCTAATATATTAACCAATGTTCCCAATAACAATATTAAATACAGCATATGTGTATGTAAAATATTTTATCAATTATGCGTATAGCTTTTTCCCCACTTATGATTTCACAGTTTTATTCATAACCAAACTAAAAGCTAAGTTTACATCTTTTTTATGAGTTCAAAGCAAAAGGAGAGAGAGAAGTGTCTTCACTCCAGGATAGGTCTGATTCTTTTTTTTTTTTTTCTTTTTTTAAACAAATGAAAACTAAATGGTAAATTCACTTGTTCTTCTTTTCCAAACAGCTGCTACCCTTTGGCATGAAAACTGGTCTATTGGTGCAAGATAGGGCAGAAGACACAATTTTGTTTTTTTTTTTCTAGGGATCCCACAGAGATGTGTTGGCATATTTAGTACTGCAGCAATGAATTGTCAGTGCCAGTTTTCCATCTCCCAGGTTCCCAGGCTCCCAGCCCATTTAAGCATATAGGTACTATTTGGTGAACTAGGTTAAGCCAAGAGTGAAGGTTTTGTAATAAAATGTGAGTCTTAGACCTGGGACAACTGAAGTACAGATGCAATTTCCATCTGTCATCCTGACTTGGAAATGCCGTAATAAATGCAACTGGTAAGGAGAAATGAGCAGATGGGGGTCATAACCGAAACTCCTGCAGCTAAAGCCACCATAGGTGACCTGTTCAAGTCCTAAACACCCAGCTGAAGCTGTCACAAAGAGCCAACCTCTGTGAACCATTTTGGTCATCACTGAGGAAAAATCAGGGTTAGTCTACACAGCTCAGTCAAACATTTTTCAGATTTATTAAAACAAGTAAATTTTCAAAGGTGCCAAATCTTGGTCCTTGTAGTATGGCAAGAAGGATGAAATGAGGCAAAAGAAGAGCTAAAACATCGAACCCTTCACCAGGAAGGCACTACAAGAAATTCACTCCTCTTCCTGACAAACATGATCATATTGCCTTGATATCTGAAACCAGGCAAGGATCAAGAATTTAACACAATAGATAACTGGACTTCTCAAACCTCCATGAGACTGAGATGATTTTTTATACATGGTAGATATCTGATTTATTATCCCTTTTTATGTGCTTGCTTTCTCTCCAGGTGAATCAAGGACAAGTAAACTGGAAACTGGAACAAAGGAAGAGTGCCACAGCTTTTGAAATTCAATCTCTCTTACCTTGTACTGCTAATTTTGGGATGGAGGAACTTATGTGGTTCAATTTACAATTAGGATTCCTCCATAATGATGCCTTTCCTCAATAACTTTCACATAGGACACAAACCTTTTCCAGAAACCTAAAAATAAAGTATAGTGCACAGTCCAGCTGTAGTGTTGTTTAGCTTGGTGTGACAGATTGATCAACACAAATATAGACTACACAAAAAAAAAAAGTGAGTGACTCTGACCAAACATGATTTGAAGGGCATGGCAAAGGAGCAATCTGAGCAGCTTTTAAAAGGGTAGACTTTCTACCATGCAGTTAATATCCAAAAAAGTTCCTTATTATGTTCTTATAAACAGCTCTTCACAATGAGGAAAATCATCTTTGTATGTTGGTTTTGTGTATTGCTGGTCACTTATACCATTAAAATTAAAACCAATACATTTAATATAGGGCAAAGCTCTCTGTGTTCCAGGTAAACCTGCAGTGAAGCAAATCCTCCTCCCTTTACTACGAACATGCAATTAAAGGTACACAATGCCAAAACTTCTTATTTAATGTTACCTCTGGTTTTGGCTTGCCAGATTTCAGAAAATTTAGATAAAACCCCACTTCCATCCTTTAGGAATTTTCATTGCCGCCTCCATTAACCAGGACAAATTATCCCTTAGGAAATGGAGCTAGAAGTTTGTTACTGCACTGTATGTTAACTTGAAGATATATTTTACCTTCAAATTTATTTCAAATAGAGGAAAGGATGACCTGTTACCCAGAATGACAGGGTGAACATCTAAAACAGCATCCATAAACTAAGAAATCACCAAGGCATTATTTTTCACTTTACCAAATTTTCACTGTGCAAGATTGACTATCCCAAATAAAACTAAAGATCCATGAGAAACACATATAATACCAGCAAGTGTAGCAAGGTCTCAGTCATAATGCTGCTGCTTGGCAGTTCAAGACCTTCTGGAATGAGATGCCCTAGTCTTTTGAATTGTATGCCCTTCCTCTGCTTTGTACATGGAGTGACCGCACTAAGTCACCAGATTGTCTTCTTATAAAACAATGAACATCATAAAGCAATCTTTTCCTTGGCTAAACTGCATTTAAAGAACTTTCAAAACATGTGTGCTTTTTTCCCCCAGCTTTGCTATTCCCTTTGTCACAAGGGATGGATATAGATGGATGGAGTATAAGCACCACAAGGTAAAATCTCAGCATCTTCCAACTTAATGGAGCTTTGCCACTGCATTCAATGTTTCCAAGATTTCATCCAGCTTCATTCATCAGCCAAACAATGGCAAGGAGTTGGAATTAGCTCAGCTTTAGGAGTAAGCACATCGACCCAATCAGAGTATCTTATTGTTATTGTGAATTTACGTAAATCCAGCCTCAGAGTTCTTTCTTGTGGCCTACTGTAATCTGGTCTCTAGTTCAACTCTATTTTTTACCCTTTCTCTCTCCAGAAGTAGCTCTTATGAGGGCCGGAAGAATCACTCCTTTGTTGAATCAAATGCCAGAGCACCCCAGGCAGAAGAACTGCTTCCACACCAGACCCTGCAGAATTCCTCACCAAGGACTGTACTAGTCTCAGGAAATAACTGAAGGACACTAAATCAAATTACTGTAGCACATTTCAGAACATTTTATAAATAAACAATTCCACAAGTTTCTTTCTCCTCCTCCCGTGTTATAACCCAGTTTACAGTCTTGAACATGTAATTTATGAACACGTAAGGGTTTGGTGTGATGTCTAAAATAAAAGAAATACAAATCAGTTTTCATTATTTGAACAGAATCTTCTCCTTTTTCAAGAGTTCAGACTCAGACAGCATGAACATTAACAGAAATTGTTGGAGTGCCATCTATTGGAAATGGATGCACAATTGAAAAAGACCTTGGTTAGACTGCATAAAATAATTTAATACCCAAGTGTTGGTTTAAATGTATCAAGTATGTAATTTAAAAAAGAGCTTCTCTAAGGGGTAAAACACTGGAAAGTGGTAAAGATTTATAGCCCTGGAGTATAGAGTAGCAAAAATGAGATCAGATCCACTAGAACAACCACCTGCTTAAAACCTGAATCACATTACTAAGCTCTATATCCACTGTTGCTGTAAATTCTAAAAATCCTGGTTTGTACTCTGCAGAGACATATGTAATATTCAGGATTACACAGTTTAGCTGTGGTTTAGCTCTGGTTTAGTTAAATAATTAACTTTCCTTATGGAAAGCAGTCTCCTTGGGACAAAAAAGCCCTATCCTCCCATGGTAACCTTACAAATCTGTCTTGGGACAGTACAAACAGTTTTACTAAAATGATCTTCAGCTGCCATTTCTGTTCAGAAGATACTCAAGCAGTGGCACAAATGACTTCTTCTCTATCTTCCATGAATATTTAAATTACAGGGTTTTCCTCACTTCCTCCCCAGCTGTACCTTCAGGCCTTCCATCCTTTATTAAATGAAAGTGTGCTAATTTACACTTAGAATTTAATGAGAATGAAAAAAAAAATAAGCAATGGAAAAATCTGAGCCAGTTTTGAACCTTGAACATGATCCTTGATCTGTCTGCTCTCCCTCCTTCCTTACCACCCTGCAATAAGCAGGTTGGGAGCACTACTGCCTGAAGAGCATTACTGCTGACATCCTCACATCTGCTTCATCTCATCATCTTTACTCTTGCAGCTTCCTCCTCTATGGCTTTATAAGCTCTCACACTAACAGAGGCAACTGTGTTGCCTAGCTCTTTTTCTGCTCAAACATCTTAAACTGGATCTCAGAATCACAATATTCCTCTTCTGAGTCTTTCTTTTAATTAGTACTGACCCGTGCCTAGCTCATGGCAGCTTTTTTGATAGTGCTTTTCATGGTTGTTTAAGAGAGCTACACAAACACATCAAGTGGGAGCTTTTGTAGATGGCTCTAGGAAAAAGGAAACCAATACAAACTGCAGTTAATTATACCTGATCAGAAGGAGTATAAAAAGCAACAGAAAACTGACTCTGCACAGAAATAAAGTGAAGCAAAATACACTGAGTGTGGGATAATACACACTGTATTTCTTATATTCACTCCTCCGAATTGTTCCAATGGCCAACCATTCCAATCTGCTCAGTCATCCTCCATTCCCTAAAATTCGTAACTCCAATTCCTGGCTAAGTAGATTTTTATAATATGTTTACCAAAATGGCATATGGAATTGAATTACTAAAATACATTATATTTTCTCTTATTTGCAGTAAAGGCTAATAAACCTTTTCCATTCATATTGCTTATGAACTGATTTAGACAGTTAGTGACAAGATCACTTTCTAGTCTGTCACTCCTTTCTTTCCAGCAGGTCTCTGATACACATTTTCATTCTTCACAACCACTTCTTCTTTCTTCTGGTAGCTTACATCATTCTATCAGTACAGACTTTTTTTGTTCCCTGGCTTTATCTCTTTCTCCAGATCCCACAGAGTATGCTCCAGGCTTCTCTGTGGTTTATAAAAGACCTATTCTCCTATGGCTTTCTCTTGAAACTTCAATCATTCTCTTCCTCCCCTTGAGGTATGCTTTCACATATAATTTCCTTCCCTTAACAAGCATATTTTCTTCCTCTGGGGACGTATTTACAACAAAAGTTCAGGGGCATCATAAGTAACATTTCTTTGGTGCAACAGTTGTAGATTCATGTCTGAGAATAATGACATGTCTCCTATGCCCGCTGTAGTATCTGCACTTATATTGCATACTAAGAAGGAAATGTGAGGAGAATAAAAACACATAGAACAAAATTATTTGTGAAATCACCAGGTCCACTTCAGATTTCATGCCATACTTCTAACATGAAATGACTACACCACTAGCATTTGTCCTGGTTTTATGATAAATTATAAATTTCCATAAACAATTGTCCTGGTTTTGTCTGGGATAGAGTTAATTTTCTCCCTAATAGCTGGTACAATTATGTGTTTTAGATTTAGTGTGATAATAATGTTGATAACACACTGATGTATTAGTTGTTGCTAAGCAGTGCTTATCCTAAGCTTGGTGGTTTGCCCTTCGCTGGACATCAAGTGCCCACCAAGCTGATCTATCATTTCCCCCCTCCTCTCAACTGGACCAGGGGGAAAAAAATAAGATGAAACTCGTGGGGTAAGACAAATGCAGTGTAATGAAAAAGCAAAGCAAGACACACATGGAAGCAAAAAAACCCAAAGATTTATTCTCTACTTCTCATCAGCAGGCTATGCCTGACCCCTTTTCGGGAAGCAGGGCTCCAAATATGTAGCATTTGCTCCGAAGGACAAGCCAATACCCTCCTTCTCCCCCTTTTCCTAGCTTTCATAGTTCACCTTCTGTCACATGGTATAGAATATGCCTTTGGTCAGTTTGGGTCAGCTGTCCTGGTTGTGTACCCTCCCAAGATCTTGTCCAACCCATCCCACTGCAAGTGGAATGTTAGAAAACCAGCCTTGTGGTTGTGGCTGCTGCCTTCCCAGAAGCAGCCACAACACAGGTGTGTTGCTAGCTCCTTTCCAGCTCTCCATGCAAAGCACAGCACTGGGAAGGCTGCTGTGGGGAAATTAACTCCAGTTCAGTCACACCCAATACACTAAGTTAAGGACTTTTAAGTTTCCCATGATCTGTCTGCAAGCAGGAGCACAAGAAGCCAGGACAGAGCACGGCTAGGACAGCCAACCCAAAGGGATATTCCATACCATAGAACATCATGCTCAATATATAAACTGGGGGGGATTTGGCCAAGAGAGACCAGTTGCTGCTTGGGGACT
>JANHFX010012316.1:0-37415 GCA_027560015.1 Chloroceryle amazona
TGCCAGATATGGTGAGGTGGTTGGAGAGATGGGGATTGGGGAGAGGCTGGGGAGATGGTTTAGTGGTGAACTTGGCAGTGCTGGTTTAACAGTTGGACTCAATGATCTTGAAGTTCTTTTCCAACCTGAATGATTCTACAATTTTATCTTTTTTTCCAAGCAAGGAAATATATTTATTTACTATGTATATTTTTTAAAAGCATAAAGAATAGATGCATGATGATATTTCTTTATTTATTCTTGTTTTCCTGTATCAGTTAACCAAAACAAAATAGGAATCAAAGTCTGCGGTGACACGGAAGGGATAATTACCAGGGATATGTACTCAAGTGTGAGCTAACTTGGTTTCTGCTATTGGTGGTGTGTCTGTAGTAAGACAGCCTTTGAAGAAAACACTTATTGCTTTTTCCCCTACTTTACTATCACAAAAAGAAAGAGGAAGTTGCAAAACTGTTGCAAAATTAAGGGAAGTAAAAGTTACTGGTTGGAAAATTTTAGCACAGGGAGGGGAAAAACTAAAACACCCAACCCCCCTTTTTTTAAACTTCAAATAAAAAAAGCTCAGCTAACCTGTCCCTTCTCCTTATAAAGAGGGGATGAAGACTACTTATCACCATGGCTCTGCACGAACTTGGAATGTGTAACTGCAATTTATGATCAACAAAAATTAACACTGTTAGTATTTTAGTGTGGAAAATGGATTGCTAAACCTGTGAAACTCTTTTTTTAGCTGATACATGAAAATAAGAATCTCAGTGCTGAGTGTATGTCTGGAAGCTGCTAGTGGAAAAACCCCAAAAGTTCATATGGGAGAACTGTGGTAAAATGACAGGGAAAAAATATATATATCAATAAGGATGCAGTGTGACAGATTGCTAGCATGATAAATGGGTGGAGCCCATAGGAATGAGGGAGAATTATGATACACTGTGAGCCTTTCCTGAGGTTTTGTTGTACTTGACCACAGTTTCAAAGAGAGATTTTGGTAATACAGTCCCCTCAAATTTTCCAATAGTTCTGTAAACCTTCCAGCAAGGGAGCATAGCATGGGTTGTCACTTGCTTCTTGGATTACTGTGTGTCCCTCTATGTGAGCAGATGATTTTGGCTTCTCTAAGCGTGAGGACACTGTCATTTGGATTCACTGGATGTGATTGGTCAGTGCCTTCACTGTCACCATCATCTCAGGTCCTGCCATAGAGCATCTCTTCTGGACTTTGCTTTGGTGGGGGGTGCTGTCCTGAACTACAGCAAATCTACCAATCTATCTGTTCCAGGAGTTCTGTCTGTTCCAACTTGCAGTTGGGCACAGTCCTGGATCCCTTTTGGTCGAGTGCTGAGGTGGCCAGATCGGGTCAGGGTTTGCTTTGGTAGGGTGAAGCTGTTGCATTTGTAAGAGATGAAAGCAAGAAACTTCTGTTTAGCAGAACAAGTAGTTTGATGTATAAGTAGTTTGCCTTATGAGGAGAGGCTGAGGGAACTGGGGTTGTTTAGTCTGGAGAAGAGGAGGCTGAGAGGAGACCTTCTTGCTCTCTACAGCTACCTAAAAGGAGGTTGTAGTGAGGCTGGTGTTGGGCTCTTCTTCCAAATTACTAATGATAAAATGAGAGGAAATGGCCTCAAGTTGCATCAGGGGAGGTTTAGATTGGATATCAGGAAGAAATTCTTGACTGAGAGAGTGGTTGGGCACTGGAACAGGCTGCCCAGGGAGGTAGTGGAGCCATCATCCCTGGAGGGGTTTAAAAAACGAGCAGATGTAGCACTTGAGGCTGTGGTCTAATGGATGGATAGATGTTAGGATGAAGGTTGGACTCGATCCTAGAGGTTCTTTCCAACCCTAATGATTCTATGATTCTATATATAAACAGACAAGTTACTTTTGTAAATGTGAGGAAGTAGCTTTAGCAAAATGAAAAATTTCCACCTTAAATCCTTCAACAAAGTATTCTTTCTTTGCTTAGAATGCTTAATAGATCTTGAGCCAGTCCTGAGAACATTTGATGAAATAGCTATGCTGGAAGCAGTGATTCTGTTGAAGAGATCGAAGGTAAGTAGGCTTTGTTACAGTCCTGAGATGGTGAAATAAATTGGTAGCTTTTGCTTGCTGAAAGAAATGTGAATCTCCTCTGTCATTTCTCTGAACTTGTATCTGTCTGAAGCACATGTTTGTGCAGAACCGTCATCTTGTCTTAGAGCAGACATGTAATCCAGGTAAATACATCTCTTCCAGTCGCTATATGAATCGCGATGTTTTACCAAGAGTGGAAAGAAAGCAGATGTGGAGCAGATATCTCTGAATATACCTCTGAATCCCCAGGAGGTAAATATTTTACATACTACATTTGGTATGTTGGCATCATTAAAGATTGTGAGAGCTTTAAAGGGGGGTTAACTCAGTAAGGGGGAATTGTTCTGCAGTTTACTTTCCTGTGCAGTCAGGGAAGGTGTAAAATGCATTATTTGAGCTGGGGGGTAAGAAATGCATAACTATATAGGTGAAGATAGTAAGAGGTGAGTAAGCAAAGGTAAGAAGGGCATGTTTGGTATATCCTCTGAGTGTGAGAAAGCCGGTCCCTCAAGGAGGAATGTAGCACACAGTTTGTAAGGAACTGTCTTCTGCTCCCTTACACCTCTGCAGAGTTTCCTTATGTACAGATTGGATTTTGCATTTCAATTCTTAATGCTGCTTGTTTTAATTCTTACTAATAATAAAACTTCTATCCAAAATTGCTGTCAGCTTTGGAAAAACACAAGTATTAGGATTACATAGATTTCTTCTGATTTGCTGTATTATAATTGTGCTGTATTGAGCATTTATTATTATATTGAAAAGAAAATGATGGGAAGTACCCTGTAAATCATTGCAAATTTGTATTTCTGTAATGTGTTTTTTTCATGATACGACTGGAATCATTTCAGGAGACTTGTTCTGGCTCCATACAATGTGATGATGCACTTCCCCTTCGGAGCATCTCTCCAGATATATCAAGACTCAAGTCTGTTCCCAAGCCCAATATCCTGTCATCAGGTAGGAATACTAATGACTTCATATGAATTAAGTTGCCATCACGCTGCCGCCGGAACATTGCATTTGCATAGTAGATAGTTGGATCTCCAGCTGTCCAGACAGAAGAATGATGTGTTTTGAAAACAGGGTAAAAAACTAGAGAATTTAGCTCCAATTTTCAGTTCTTATCTCCTGAGAAATCCCCACAGCTCTCAGCTTCAGTTTTCCTAGTTAGAGCCATGAATGCAAAGATAGCACTTACCTGTCCCTTCACATTCTTGGCAGTTTAGTTAATCATTTGTGAACTACTTCTAAAGATAAAAAGACTAAACATTAACATTTTAAGGCACTCCAAAAGCTGAGTAAACAGAAAGTTTCTAATGCAGCCCAACGTCCCAATCATTTTTGATTCAATAAATAAAATGGCTTTAATAAGTAGGTTACCTTGCAAAAGTATTGGCAGAACCCTTCCGTAGCTGATACATTTTCTGAGAAAAATTTGGCACAATTCCAAGACAAAACTCAATTTTGAGGTTTCGTTGACATCATAAACCCGAAAATGTGCAATAGGAATACATGGTGTGAAAGCAGACAGGGTTATTGACTTCTCTGGTCTAAAGTAGGGCATGGGAAAAAACACTGGTGATGTTCTGGCAGAGCTAAGAGGGCACGGGCAGTTTCTTTTCTGGCTCCTGTCTGAACACATCCACCATTCTGGGCTTGTGCTCGGTGTACTGGAAAGAGATAAATACAGCAGGAATTCCAGGGAAAGTAAACTACAGGAGGCTTAAAGAATGTCAGTTACAGGGGAGAATGGCAGAGAGCAAAGGTAATGCAATTTGGCTCTACCTCTACCCAAGCATCTGTCTATACACGTACCATAAAAATCTCAAAGATGAAGAATAACTTGTGTCTGCCAGGCTTAATAAGAATGTTGTGATGAGTTGAGAAAAGGGGTATTAGATTGGATGTGAGTATGGGCTGTAAGTGTAATCAGATAAAATAGTGATAAATGTCAGCCCTTCTTGCTACTGCCTCCTGTTAAAAAGGTCCTATCTGCTTGTGGAGTTTATCAGTGAGATTGTGGTGGTACTATTTAATCTGACAGGTCAGTTAATGCTCCTTTCCAGAGCTGCTGCTTAGACTTTGTTGCATGTATGTATAGATCCTGTAAAGCCTCTGAAAACAGTGTCTACAAAACCACACTGCAGCAGAAGTGGTTGGTATTAATTTGCCAGTATCCGCGGCAGGTGGTTCTATAGTGGAAAGCAGGACTGACATTCTTTTTACTTTCTCTAAATTCCCTGAGTCGTTTCAGGTGAAAATCTGCTCCCAGGTAGCTGTTTGGCAAAAGCCAAGTTTGGCCACCAAGGCAGAAGTTAATGGCTATAGTTTTTTGTTGAGTTTGTTTTGACACCAGTACAATTTTCAGCAGCTTGCTCCTTTGGAGTTAGGAACTGTCTTCTAAGTTTCATTGGCTTTGATTTTTCTTCCCTAGCCAGCTTGCACACACACTTGTTTGTGGCACTGATTTAAGCTTAAATAGCTCTCTTCCCTCTCTTCCCATTTTATTTCTAATACAAAGAGTAATCCTTTAATATACTTTGTTTTGCTAGACGAGCAGGATACACTTTTTGAGGTAAAGCTTCTTCATTCTCCTCGTATCCTACTGGTCCTCCTTGAGCATTTCTAACCAAAGTCCTGGAACTAAGACTACCAGACATCTGTACTTAGTACTAGACAAGAAGGGCAACCAGTGTTTTCTTCCCAAAATAAGAACCTTACTTAACACACTGGTGTGGTTTAGAGCCAGCTGGGAGCTGAGCACCGCATGGGCACTCACCCCCCTACCCTGCCCCAGTGGGATGGGAAGGAGAATAGGGAAGAAATAAAAGGCAAAACCCTGTGGGTTGAGATAAGGAGAAATTAATAGAACAATGCAAAAGGAGAAGTAGGAGCAATAATAGCAATAACAGTAATGAAACGATACAGAAAGTGAGTGTTACAGGACAAATAAAGCTGCCTTGACTGCAGGGCCCATGCTTTGCCTGGCCTGCCTTCCCTCCCCCCTGATGTAGCAGGCATAACATCAGTGTGGTCTTGAATATCCCCTCTGCTGGTTCCCTTTTCTATCCTCCCTGTGGCCCCCTCCCTGCTCCTAGTGAAAATTAACCCTATCCTAGCTGAACCCAGGACATATACCTTAGAATTTTATTTTTCCTTTCTCAGAAGATCTTTCATTACTGAATAATCTGCCTAGAGCTTGGTTGGTTTGGGTTTTTTTTCCCCTATCTCAGTTCCAAATAATTAGCCTCAGCTTGAAGCAGAAGGTCTAGATCTCAGGTTTTGTGCTACCAAATTTTGACTTCCATTACTCCAGTCTTCTAGGTCAGTTAGGTTATTTTTGAGTAGCTTGAGTCAACCCCTTCTTTCTGAATAACACCTGCAGATTTCATTAGCATGTTTCTTTTTTTCTTATGCTGTGGTGACTGCTGAAGTTCCTTCTCCCATGCTAGTACAATCCCATTAATGCTATTAAAGATCTGTGTGTTCCTAGAGGTCTGTAACAATCTATCCCAGCAGATCTGTTGAAAATCCTGTTCTAAAATGATCTTTCACTCACACCAGTTGTCTCCTAATCCCTTCTCATTCATGCAGTAGATAACATCTGCTGCTCACACTATAGCTCTGCCCAGCTTGCTTTCTCTCTCTTTAGTGAAATGTAAAGCAAGTTACCATGAGTTCCAGTCCACCAGTGTCATTTCTTTCACATTTTCCTATTCCTGCTCCTTGTACTTACAGCCATATTCTTCCACGGGCCAGCACTCTGATCTAGGAATACACCTTCAAATACCCCCATCGGATACGTAGCTATAAATCCTGAGCTCTCTAGGAGGCTACCTGTTCTTACTGTGTGCTGAGATGTTCTCCTCAATTCTTAAGATCTGCACCTCTGGTTCTTAGTTCACATTTCTGAAGCTCTGTATGAAGTAACACTGTGAAAGTGTGGAATGAAAACTGTAACACTGTGAAAGTGTGGAATGAAAATTGTATAAAGAATTAGGCCTATGGCCTGTAACTGAGTTCTCATCAGCTATTTGTCATTTCTCCCCTGAGAGGCACACTGTAACTAAGCTTTCCACCCGATAAACCCCCCCTTTTTCCCCTTTCTTTGCAAATGTTTACATGTAGAGTTCTTGAAGTCACATGCTGTTTTGGCGGACCACCAAAAGCTTCCACTGGCTTCCTACCAAATGCCCTGATTGTTCTGTGTGCTCTTTCCCTCCTCCTGAATCTTTCTTTCAATCTTTCCACCTTTGATAACACTGCCAGGCATCATCAGAATAAAGTAGTCAGCTTTCATGCTGACAACTTGGATGTATTTTATCTGAACATAGTAGTAATACACCTTGCTTTTTTTTTTTCTCCCTTTTTCAGATGGAAATTCTGGAGATCTATACTCTCTCAGCAATCAGAGCACAGATGAAAATATCTCTGTAGCTCAGAGCGCCAAACTTCTTGTGCATCCCTACAGCTATTTCCCCTCATCTGAGAAGAATATTTCAGATGACTCAGATTCTGCGTCATGCACGCTGCGGTCATCACCAGTTCCTTCAGGTACAGCAAACACTGATTTAATTCCAAGGCCTACAATAAGTGTCCTGCTATCAAATATATGTGTGTAAGAAATGGAAGCTGGAACCGTTGTTCATCTGTAAAATGAAACCCAAGCATTCTACAAATTAAGAATGCAAGTAATTTTGCCCTTGTAGCTTTATAGTACAAAATAATTAAAACCAATATCGAGTGTGACCTAGTATAGGTACCTGTAGCTCCTTGCTTTTTTTCCTCTTCTTTTAAGCAAACTTAATTCCTGCTGCCTTGTGTCTGCTTTATCCAGTTCATGGTATTTCTCCTTCCCGCTACTGCTGTAGCAGGGCTGCAGTCCAGGAATAAAAGTTAGCTGGCTCTTAACTCACTGCCTGTCACTTCTCTTCACTTTTTAGGTTTATCAATCTCCCTTTTAGTAATGGCAGGGCAAAGAGAAGCAGCAGCTCTGTCAGCAGCTCACCTTCTTTGTTAACTGGGAGCCCACAGCGTGATATGAATATTAATCAAATAACTCTTAGAAGTGTGCTTCCAAAAAGAAAGAAAAAATGGGCCACACAGTAACATGAAACTTTATAAAGATCTGCTGCATCATCCTTCTGGAAACAGGAGAATCTGCATCTCTTCACTGAGCAAATCCCCACTTTGAGGAAAACACACAGGAAACTACAGGGATGTTTTAAGTAAACTTCAATAAAAATCCCACTGCAGAGTGAAGTTTCCACCTCTCTCTTTTAGAACCAGGTCAGGTTGGACACTGGAATGGATTGCCCACAGAGGCTGTGGGAGTTCCATCCCTTGGAAATGCTCAAAATTGAGCTGGACAAAGCCCTGAGCAGCCTGAGTTAGCCTTGAAGTTGGCCCAGCTTTGAACAGGCCATTAGATCAGATGCGACTTCCTTGAGAGTTCCTTCCAACCTGACTTATTCTGTGACTGAGATAAAATAAATCCTCTACCCACCAAATCTGGCAAATTGGAACATTTTAAATGGGGAATACAATCCTGATATGCTAAAAGCATGTTTAATGGTCTAGTATATTTCTGACCAATCCCAAGTTTTAACCAGCTCTTTCTCAGCTTGTTCTTTGTTCTGTGGCACTACATAGTGACAGACAGATACAATACTAATTTATTTTTTCTTTAATCCTCTCCAATCTCAGCTTTTCTTCTGGAAACCATACAACAGAATGTAGCTCATCAATGGATCCAAAGTAAAAGAGAAGAAATTATTGATCAGATGACTGAAGCATGTTTGAATCAGTCACTGGATGCTCTTCTATCAAGATTTTTACTCATGAAAGAGGACTATGAACTTATAAGCACCAAACCTACAAGGACATCAAAAGTCCGACAACTACTCGATACCTCGGATAGTCAAGGAGAGGAATTTGCTAGAATTATAATACAAAAGTTGAAGGATAACAAACAGCTAGGACTTCAACCGTATCCAGACCTTGTATCTAATTCTCTAAGACTGCATCTTTAAATTTATTCTATAGGAGACCATGTGAATATTTGTCACAACACGATTCTTCTTTCTATATAGTCGTTTTATATATGTACTGCTTTGTCTTTACGGTGCCTTTGTACAGACACTGAGTTCATCTAGACTGCATTGGGTGAGTTATTAATTAATCAGTTGGAGTTCAGTCAGGAAGCCAAACGCTTGGCACTTATTAACTCAATTGATAAAACTATTTTGTTTATAGAAGACAAAGAAAATACATTAAATGTTCCCTGTTTTACAGTTTCCGTTTATACATATCCTTTCACCTCACAGCATTGAGACAACCCATCTCAAACTGAGTACTGGTTTTTCTCCCTCCATCTGCTCTTTCCCATAAAGAAGGAAAAAAATCTAAGCGTTCTATTTTGGGGCTTGTTAACTGTGTATAATGAATTGTCTTCTTTCACCCATACTGGTTACTCCTCCCAAGGTACTGGAGAGGAGTGGTAAGTGGGAGGATGCTTACATTTCGTTTTTATTGTGGTTTTGTTTTGGTTTTCCTATTTTGCTGTCTGGGCAAGCACTTCAGACCTACAGATTCACATGCAGGAATGGTGCTGGCACGCTGCTGCAATCACTGTGGGCTGCCCCTCTTCGTGTGCTGTCACCCAGATGTGGCACAGCTGCAGGAAAACTGAATTTTCTACCCTTGGTCCCGAATACACATGCATCTGTGAGGCCATGGCTGCTGTTCTAGCCAAGGAAGCCCTGAGGTCACTTAATGGAAGAACTCTATTCTACTTTCCTCTTCTTTCCTTGGACCCTGAGCGGCCCTCCGTGAGGGAACAGAATCCAACATGTTAGCCACGCACAGATCCTCAAGCATGAAATGGATGAAGCAGCAGCCAGACTCAGAGCTTGAGGGATTCAGAAGAATGGGTAAGGAGAAAGCTTTGGAGAAGGCGTGGGGAAAGGAAGGTGGAGGCTGTGTGTCTGACCCACAAAGGGTGTGTGGAGATGACAGACATACGAGCCAATAAGTCAAAGTCTCCTGCTTCTTCTTTTAACTCCAGTACTCTGGAAGAGGAACAGTTTCTGTGCAACGGGAACACTCAGCACTGCTTTTGACTGTGGCAGCAAGTCCAGGGACAGTGAGGACAGCCAGGTACAGTCATGCACTCATGCACACCTCCTCTGTCAGGAGGGTCAAGTCCGAGGCATCTGCTAGAGTCGTGCCAGATCTGTCGGTGTGACGTATGGGACCCTGCAACTGTGAGAGAAAGGCTTCCAGGTGCTCAGGAAGCCTGCCTGGTTGGTTCCCCCCGCTCCACCCTGACACCTTCTGATACACAACAGTATTTTGTGCACTCTTTCCTTCTTCAGAGCAATTCCTAACAGATTTTTCATCTTTTTCTCTTCAAGGAGGAATGTTGCTGATGTTCCAGAGCACTGTTCTTGCTGACAATAAAAGCTTTTCTCTGAGCTGTAACAGCTCCTTGAGAGCCTTTTAAAATGTACACGTAAAAATGAGGAAAAAGGGAAACATAGGGCTATATATATTATTTTGCACTCCTTGCCATTAGCTTTCTTGTGCCATTTTAGCACCTAGTCACTCCTCAGTCAGCAGTGGGTGATCCTCGTGTTCTGCTCCCATGCCTTGGGTTAACATAGCTGGTAGAGGTTCCCTGACGTGGCCTGTGCATGATGCTCTGGCCTGCATCAACTTCACGAGGAATCAAGTAAAGATCTGGTTTTAGCAAGATTACACAAATGGCCTTTGTCATTCAGACTCTTGAAGCTAACTGCAGAGTGGTTTGGGCTGCAGTTTTTCAGTCAGGGTTAATTGTAAATGCAGCTGTTGCAGGCGAGGACTGTAGGAGCCTAAGACACAGTGGCCAGAGGTAAGGAAGAGGAGGAAGCAGAGAGAGGACTTGTCAGAGGTGTAGCTGCACAGTTTGATGCATCTGGGCAATGCTATGAATGAAGAGGGCTCTGGAAATAATGGAAGTACTCATTTCCAGTGCACATCATGAAGAACCTTCCTGAGCAGTAATGGAAGTGTAGGCAAGCACCCAGAACACGTCCCAGGCTTCTTCAGGACCCCACTTTGCTATCCAGAAACGTGAGCCAAATTCTGCAAGACTAAAAATGAATGAGAAGAGTCTGTTAGAAAGGAAGTCACGTTCCCTTCTTCACATTAATCAGCCTGATTACTTACAATAGAAGTGTCATCTTCCTTTGCAAAGGAACTACATTTTGTGTTCACACAAGAAATGTTCAAGAAAGGAGTGTTTTCCACGCGCGCTGCGTGCTTTGTGATTGCTCGGTGCTGATTTATGTGCTGTTGCTCTAAATTTAAACCACCAGTCAGACCAAGAGTAATGTAAGAAGCGTTAATGAAGAAAATGTTCTGTTTCGTGTTCAAACACGCAGCTTCTACAGAATTCAAACAAAGGGCTGAAGCTGGCTCGGGAGGGAGATAGATGAACCATATAAAGGTGCTCTCCAGCTCTAAGAAGGGGCAAATGTCTGATGACAGAGTCCCTCAGCACAGCACGCAATCAAAAACCCAGTTCGGTGTCCTAAATCAGAAACAGGACAAATTCAAGTTCAAATCTGAGAATGAAAGTAATTGAAAAGCTGCATTCTGGTTTTTAGGCTATAGTTTTTTAACACCACCCTAACAGAACAAGATTTTACCTCGACAGAGGCCCTGATTAAGGAACTTGCCTCAGCTTCTTTGCTGCTTCAGCAAGAACAACATTCCTGCAAAACTATTCTGTTGCCAAAATGCTTCTTGCTGTATTATAATGTGCGCAATCACCGACTTGCAGGCAGATGGAATTGTGCAATCTTTTCAGGCAGACTTAAGAGAGCTCTCAGGGATAAATAACTGTCCTTCGTAGATGAAAATAAAGCAATTTGGAGGCTTTTTATTCAAAATGCTTGTCATATACCTGCTTTGAGTGGTGTTTTAAACAAGCAAGGCCACTTCTCTGTAAGTATTAACTGTGGACCTGTCGCAGTCTATCAAAGGAAGTGCCTTTACAAGATGTTGCTTTAAGAGGAAGAAACAGGAGGAGCACTGAGCTGCGATAGAAAGATTTGGGTTGGTTTTCTTTTTCTTTGGGTCACTGTGGGTTACAGTATGGAATGTGCAACATGATGCAACTCTCCCGCTTGTTTTCCAGTTGGATTACTGAGGCTGATTGGAGGGATATCTGTGTTTGGATTAAATTATATCACTTTCTTGGGTGGATTAGCAGCCTCTTCTGATGAAGTTCTGTTACCCAGTGCCTCAACTCAGTCCACTGACTTAAGACTCTTGCTGGCTCAGCTCCTTCCAGATGCCCTTTGAGTCCAAATTTTTGCCCTACTATTGGCCTTCTCATTCATGGAAAACAAAAACCCCAGGTTAGTGCTCCTGCATTCATTAACTTTTAGCTCTACCCAGAAGACTTAATTTTCTGGATGCTTACCTGTTTCGGTAGATATTGTGCTGTATACTGTACTGGCTTCCCAAAAGTACTTCGTAGACAGGGCACAATATATTGTTTTAGAAGACAAAGGTGATTGCATCAGGTAAGGAATTTCTTTCTTTGCTTATTTTTATCTTGGATATTTATTTTTTTTTAAGTTTATTTAATTAGAATAAGATCTTAACACCTTATCAGCCTGGTTTGTGTATGATGCATCATGTCATAAATTATTAGCAAAGCCACAGATATCTAATTCTCCAGTCAAGGAAAATAACTGAGTTGAAATTTAATGAGTAGATTAAATTAAAAAGAACGTATATCAAAAAGAGTAAACAGAAGAACACTAGTTTGTTTGAAATTAAGTAACACCGATGATTTTCAGTTAACCGAGACTCTTTGTTCTGATAATCTTCCTGGTTTGTCAAATTATACCATGAAAATAAACATCTTCTTTGTGTACAGTGTTAGTAAAAAGTCTCACTGTGGCTTTCGAAATGGACAAGAAAGAATTAGACTGCATTTGTTTTACATTAACATCTGGACATCTGGGAAAGTGTTGTTCTTGGTTTCAGTGACACGTGGATGAAGGATTTATTTATTTATTTTCCCCCAACCTTCCTGTTGTCTTACTTCTATCACAACTTTCTAAGGAGTAGAAAGCAGATGATATTTAAGGTGCTTGCTGCTGCCTGCTAATGACCACAGTTGACATTGTTTGGAGCAACCACATTCCAGGAGAGTCTGGGATCTTCTTTCTTGAAAGCTCTCATTGATTTTAGTATTCCTGCCACTGCAATAAAACTAGCAGCTAGAGACGAGGCTAAACTGGGGGTGAGAGAAGAGGCTGTTCATGTTCATGTTAACTTACCCGGCCTGGTGAAACAGGCGTGTGCTGATTTAGAGCAGCAGCTGGAAATCCCTGTTCATCACGGTAGCCTTTCTGACAGAGGAAGCAAGAATATCACATATCCTCTGGTGAGCTGCAACCTTCTTTTCTTTTACACCTTTCTTGGATTTGGACTACGGTAGCTTCTCTCTCAAGCATACTCTGTAATTTGCTTTAGGGAGGGAATGGAGTGCTGGGGGTGGAGCAAATCCCTCCTCTGGGAAAATCAGCTTCTGACCACAGTAAGGCAGTTGGAGCATGTGAAGCATTAATTCACTGAACATTTTTGCAAGCATTAAATTTAAAACCCAAAAGGAAATATGCTTGATTCCTACTGAGTGCGATATGTTTTCTTTCTTCAGAGGAGATCGAAGGGGATTTTTTATTGTTGTTCTTTGGGGGGTTTTATTATGGTTGCCAAGAGTGTTTTATTTCTGCTGTTCCTTCACAGGGTGTATCTTGTTTTGTTTGCTTGATCTCCTCTCTCACTAGAAAACATTCACCAGTATAATCTACCACAGATACTCTTTAGTACCTGCTGATGCTCATGTCCAGCATCAGTCTTTTGAAGTTTGATCTACATCTTTCTGGTCATGTTGAAAACTGTTGACTCCTCCAATTTCATGTTCCAATAGCTATTCATATAAATGTATATGGTTGGGGTCTTTTATTTAGATTTGGTCAAGCTGCTGCACACTAAAGAAAAACACCCAGAGTGTGCTTGGAGAAAAGAAGAGATTGCTTATGATTTTTACAATGGTTTTCTATGCATACGTTGATTTCTTACACAAACAGAATTCAGATAGGCTAGATTTGGGTTTTAAATGTCACCCTTAATATCATTACTTTTCTAACTGAAAATGGAAAACATTGGGAGTTTATCAGTTTTATTGCATGTTTGGAATTCGTTACACTCATTGATGGCATAGCAGACTTTCCTTATTGAGAAATTATGTGGCACTAGACAAAAATCACCTCAAGAAAAGGCCATGAAGTTATTTGAAATAATATGAAGGAGTAGATTTGATGTCCAGCATGTTCCAGCATCTTTGATAGGAGTTGGCTTTCTAAATGTCCTCAGTTTCCAAGGAAATCTGCTGAAGGGAACAATATTTGGTCTCTAAGAGAGATCCTCTGATTTGTTTACTAGTATTTCTTGAATTAAAAGCTGAGATGTTCCAGCAAATAGAGGCAGCCTGATCCCTCTGGAAGTCTGTGGAACAGTTCATACGACGTCAAATTTATATAACCCCTGACCAAGCCTTGCTTAATCATTTGGCAAAGGCTGATTACCTCCTCAAGGAGATGATCACTGACGAGGCCGTAGATCCCTGAAGGGTGGGAAGTGTCTGAGAAAATCCTGCCCTGCTAAACCAGTCCTGATTACTGTTGGCAGTGGCTTGACTGAAAAATGAGCTGTTGAGAATTACTGGTATAGAGTGTTATTGCTTTCTTTGACTTCTCAGGTGTTGGTCTACAGGTGCCTTTCTGTTGCTCTTTGTGCATACAGCTGGGAGGGAAACGTAAGATTGCAAAGGCTTTAGGGCCATTATAGCTGGCTGTGCTCCCAAGGCTTTTTCTCCGAGAGGAATGTTTTCTTCCATTTGTTGAGGGAGCCCTTAAGGAAGAGCAGGACCTTCATGAAAACAGGGTTTGAAGCTCCATAGTGTAGATCACTTGCTGCCACAAGGCACAAGGAAGTGTTTGCAGCTGTTTCTTGTAGGCTGCTGCAGCCTCTGAGCTACATCGTGTTGATGCCTGCCTGAATCTTCATGGGGAGCAAGTGAGCAGGGACCTTCCTTCAGGTCAGGAAGCTTTACTGTCTTCCTCTTCAAACTGCATACACAAGAGCTACTAAAATACCTACCCTTAGATTTTTTCATGCCATAAAGTTTTATTATTGCAGCCTTGAAATATTCAACCGTGCTAAAGCAGAACGCCAGAATGCAAAGAACCTCCCTTTTTTAATTACTGCATAAATTAAAACTTTGCATTCTCAGGAAGCCGCTTTGGATTCCTTTCTGTGGCTCAGGGTAAGGATTTATTACCTATTATAATACAGGATTTTCCTGCTGAAATGGCCACCGCCCTGTAAGAATCAACTTGTTACAGCTTTGATTGTGTCCCCGGCATGTAAGCCCTCCCAAAACTCAGCTTGTACTGGCTCTCGCTTGGATTATGTGCACCCTCAAAGTGCTCAAGTGACAGAGAACAGAGTCAGGCTTGAACAGCTGGGCTTCTTAGCTTAAGGTTTTTGGCACAGCCGTTCGAAGCAGAAGCAGCAGTGATGGTGCCAGAAAGGGGAGGATGACAGCGTAAGGATTAAGTGGCAGCGATGCCACGAGGGTGGGACTACGGGTCAGGTTCAGTAGGTACAAAATAGCAGGAGCTAGAAATGAGAGAAAGGGTCAGACCCTGTCAAGAGACATTGGACACATCCCCAAATTATTTTCATCACTGCCCAGATTGTAACAATAGCAAATTCTTTATGCCCTTGACAAAAAATGCTTCTCCTCTTGCTATTGTGTCTAATAGAAGATCTGTACAGGAGACTATTTCCTATATCCTCAAATTACCTTTAGCTACTTGGCCATCTGTACTGGACATAAAGTTCAGGTTTGATATCGTGTATGCAAGTTAACTGTGCTAGTGACAACGTACCAGTTGCATTATTTATCCTGCTTTGTGGGAAAATAATTTTCTCTCATTTATTTGTGAGACTTCATTTCAGGAAAGCTGTCAGCCATGGGATTCAATCGCTACTTAAACTGCTCCACATTCACATCACCTCAGGAACAGCTGCATTTGAAATTCTCACTCCCTTTGAGCTGTACCTGTTTAGATATTTGTGCATTTTGGCTCAGAGCAAAAGCTCTAAATGACCCACGTTTGAAAATAAAAAATAAAATTAAAAAAAATAAATTCCCAGATGAGGCACAAAAAGCACAAGGTGATTTCAAGCCAGCTCTGCTGCCAAGGTAGTATTAAAACAGAGCTCTGCCCAAATTTCTGTCGTGCTGCTGGCTGATGGGCTCTCTGGACAACTGTGATCATGGGAGGGGGGGTTCTGCCACCGTTTCACATAGCCATGGAAAGCAGAAACAGAGCCAAGAGATTCTGGAGCTATTAGCTTGTATTTCAGGGAGGGGGCACGTGAATTCCCTCCTTTCTTTCACACAAGCAGAAAAATGTTGTTGATAGTAGGAAACTGGGAAAGCTTGTTGGGAACTTTAAGGAAGAGATGTTAGTAGTGTATTGGGTGCCTGAAATTCCTCCCCCTCAGACCAAGGTGACTGGTTTTATTCTTAGAAGGACAAAGTGAAGAGTAGGAGGAGTCACCTCTGTATGGAAAGGAGGTCGGCAAAAGATGGGAGACTCAACAGTTGAGCTGGGACACGAATTAGTATTTATATTTACTCCGGTGTTTCCAGTCTTCCTGTGGTTAGACAAAGTGCCATTGGGATGAGAAAAGCATTTAATCTTTAAAGAGAGTTTGGCATCTTTTAATCTTTAATCCTCATCAGGCCTCATTAGTTATTGGATCAACGAGAAAACTGCTGCACCAAAAATAAATGCTGGAAAAGAGCACATATGAATATCCAGGGCTGCTAAAACAAGATATATTTTTCCAAAGGAAAGCAAACCTTTCCAGATGTTTGAGGAGGGAAGGTTTGCATTAATCTGACCATTGACCCATAACATATACTTGTAATCAAATGTTTTTGGCCAGTGTGTCATGAAGGAGCCTTGTTCTACTCGGAGAACTTGGCTTTAGCTCATAGGATTTTGAGGAAGTTTTCTTTGGAAGTGTTTTAGAGTGTGTGTGGAGGGGGAAGGGAAGGAGAAATAAATGTCTTTGGAGACAGGCACCAAAAAAAAATCCCTTGTTCTGAGTAAGCATCATTATGAGTCAGCAGAACCCGAGAATTGAGACAGTCCCTGCAGCCCTGGATGTTGCATTTCCCTTTCCCATCCCTGAGGACGTCAGCCCCAGAGGGGTGCGATGTGTGCACAAGAATAATTCGACATGGCTCTGCAGTTGACATTGTTTTTCTCAGCTCCCAGCACACTTGGATCCTGCCCTGTGAGCAGCGGATTGGCAAGCTGGCATGGTCATGTTTTGTTGGACTCCCTTATACAAAAAGTGTTCCAGGGACAGGGTGTTCAAAACTCAATTCCTATGAGTAACAGTGGCTTCTACCCAGATGTCAAGTGAGGTTAATAACTCAACAGACTGCATTATTCACTGGAGCACCAATCTCATCTCTCGGAAGAGCTAAAGCTCCTTTCTTTATCCTCATATTAACATTATCCTCCTGAAGCTGGAGTTTTTGAGTATCTTTTTCTCTGTGTTCCTCAGCAGATAAATTTCAGATGGATGTGCTTTGATGAATCAACTAATAAGGAAATAAAATTCTTCCTGGGATAAGAGCAAACTTTAGGGACAGGTATACCTGTGTGGGATTACTCCAGCTGTATCAGGAAATGTTTCCGGGGTACAGTATCTCTTTCTTTCATAGAATCATAGAAATGCCTGGGCTGGAAGGGACCTCCAGAGGTATCCAGTCCAACCCCCTGCTGAGAGCAGGGACAGCCTCAACTAGAGCAGGGTGCTCAGAGCTCTGTCAGCCCCACCTTGAATGTCTCCAGGGATGGGGCCTCAACCACCTCCTTGGGTAACCTGGGCAACCAGAGCTCCACCACTCTCGTGGTAAAGAACTTCCTCCTTATTTCTGATCTAAATCCTCTCCTTTCTAATTTAAACCATTGTCCCTCATCCTTTCACTTCAGGCCTCTGTAACCAGGCCCTCTCCAGGCTTTTTGTCAGCTCCCTGCAGGTACTGGAAGGTGGCTGTTGGGTCTCCCCAGAGCCTTCTCTTCTCCAGGCTGAGCAATCCCAGCTCCCTCAGCCTGTCCTCATAGGAGAGGTGCTCCAGCCCCCTTTTTAGCTTAGAACTCAAGCTAAAAATAACCCATTCTTGATTCTTTGAAGTCTGTAGTGTTCGAGACTTGCATTTTTATATTTCCCTGTTTATTCTGAAATTCTCAAGTGGAGGGTTAGCAGGGAAAAATATTGCATGACTTGTGATAAATTCCCAAGTACTGGTCAACCTGCACTAGGTGAAAAGGTGGGGTACACACTGCAGCTTTGGAAGCAGAATTTCCTTCACATGCATCCAGTTGATTCACTTCAAGCAATAAACTCATTTTCCAAAGAAAGCTCTGGTTAGAATGGACGCTTGAAAAAAGTAAGAGAAATATTAAATCTAGGGCCCATCCTTTAAAGCAGTGTCTAAACACATACAAAAGGAAGTGTTTAGCCAGATTCTTCATGCATACAAAGAGAATGATTCCTCCTTGATGCCTCCAGTTCAATACTGGAGACATTTCCACCACCTTACTTTCTCTAATGCAGATGGTTAAGGTGATAAGAGGGTAATTTCCCCTCCATGGGCAAAGTTAATGGACAAAAAGTCTCATAGAATAACTGTACCCAGCAGAAGAATCTCTGCAGCCTCTACAAAGAAAACGGTGCTTTCCTTGCATCTACAACTTACAAAATTTGGGAGACTAAACCAAAAAAAACCCAAAGTAATCTACTCCAATATTTGAAGTCCCTGGTACGTGCAGGGACTCTGAATCAAGAGATGCTGCATAAAAGGAGATTAATGCAGTGCATATGTAGAGCAATCCTCCTTTTAACATGAAAGGAGTGGATCAACCTGCAGGGAACGAGCTCTCCATTCACACTGATGAGTTAACTCTGAACAGCCCTGAATCAACATAGCATCACAATTTCAATATCACACAATGCTCCAGTGGGATGTGGTATATAATGTACCAATAAAATCACTGTTCATTTGGTCTTAGGTAAGAAAATATCACTGTGCTTCTTTTCTATGTTATTTTCTGATGATTTTTTAAAGCTAATTTAGGTAATAGTCTCTATTTTTACAGTGCTGGCTTCGTGGGGAAAAAAGTTAACAAGTTTGATATGGAAAATTATTTTTGAACTCTTCAAGAGTACTCTGTCTATCCATCTACCTGTCTTAATTAGATTCATTTGATTTGAGTGATTTTCCAAATCCTTACCCCCTAAAAGGGCCCTCGACATTTCACTGCCACTTTGAAATTTTGTCCTGGCATCACCCATTCTAATATGGGGAAAATTTATTCCCAATTTATCAAGGGTAAACACTGACAGAAGTGATTAATTGAGTAGCTTAGGTCATTTGTTCAAGATGACAAAGAGAAACTGTCGCAGATCACGGTACAGAAATATACATGATAGCAAATTATTTTAGTTCGAACCCAAAAAGTCAAGAGATGGACATAAGCAAAAACATTTCTAACAATATGAATGGACAATATGCTAACAAATGCAAATAGATTCTGACCTGTGCAGCAATTAATGCAAATTGGAATGAATAACTTATTACATGTTGTGAGCATTTTCCTAACGCAAGAAGGGAGAATCAATGAAGTTCAAAGGAGAAGGAGATTAAAATTGGTCAAAAGTATTATTTAATATGCTTAATGTCTAATCAGTGCAACTCACTGCTGCAAGAAATAATGGCCAAGAAACGAGCAGGATTTTAAAACTAATTATGTGGCTAATGAAAAGCAGTTCTGCTTGCTCCAGTTAATATATATGTGCTCTGTAATGCATAGGCAAATAAATTCCCTATTGACAGGACAATGGCAAATCCCATATCCCACATCTATACCCCAAGGGACAGTCTCTTTGCAGTTGTCTGAAACGTGGACTAGTCTTTGAAACATGTTGACTAGAAGATGCCAGCCTGAAACATTAGAGAATGAGGTGGACCTCTGATGGGAACTGACACAGCTCTTACTTCCACTTGGTGGCAGTGCTCCCAGCCTTTAACCTCCACCTACCTTTTGCTGTTTTAAAGGCACCTTCTTTTACATCCTTCTCTGGCCCCCTAGCACAGTGACTTGTAAAAAATTAAGATTACAGACATCACTTTTTCTGAATTGTTATAGAAGACACAATATGATACCATCTTCTGATATATTTAGTTCCTAATATAATGACATTCTTCTTTCACATTCTATTATTGAACATGCAGAATTAACAAGGATCACCAAGAGAGTATTTGAACTGCAAACAGTATTTAAGTCCCGATGCATTCAAACTTGTATGTGACTTGGCTTTGTTCCTTGATTGCCTGTTGGAAATTGCTGGCTGTTGAAAACATGGAACAAGTTGACAAGGCAATATTAATATCTTTTCTTCCTTAATTTCAGGCTTTTTATATGTATTTCTCATATTTGTCAATACGTTCAGTTGTTTTGTATTTTAAATACTAAGCAAGTCCTGGGAATCAAACAGTACCCTTGTTATTGAATGTAAAAAGTGCATTTGCTGTTGCATAAATGTCCCTGTTGCCTATGACAAGGAAGATAGGTTTAAATGTTAGGTTGCTGGGAATATCCATCTACCTTGTACGTAGCAAGAAAAACCCTTTCAAATTGCATCTACAACGGAGGGAAAGTGGAGGCTGAGTCATCAGTTTGAACTGAAAGCCCTAGAGATAGAAGAAATAAGTACAAACTGTGTCCCCCACACTTGTGAGTTGATAGAACTACTCGCAGGAGGCTCTAAGCTACAGTTTCTGAACACTCCCACCTTCAGGTTCACTGTCTGATGCTGTGCCACTCCATCCAGTGTCTTCCATGCTTCTCCTGTCACATAGGCCATTATATGCTTAGTTTTCAGCCAAAGAGGTTTAATGAGTGACCCACTTTGTAATGTTCTTCTGTAAGAATTCCTTTGTGGATATCTTTCTCAATACTTCCCAGATGGTTTAGTATCAGAATGCAGTAGAAGCCAATGGGAGCAGATGTGACCTAGAAAACTTCCAAATCAAGCAAGTGGAGAAATGCATTTGCTCATGTTATATATTTCTTCTCCTCTTGACTTAGAAAAACAAAACAGAATAGCAATAGATGCAAGGACTGCTTTGTGACTAACGGAGCTAGTGAAAGATTGTCTGGAACAGGAAAATGATGTTTAGGAAAGAATATGGATTTCAGAAGCCTTCAGCATCTTCCCCTTCATGTCTTGCTACTCAGAGACTGAATATCCGCATCCTCAGGGGATGCAGACAAGGAAAATCTCATGATTGATGTGAATGCCTTTGCCACCATGGGCATTTTACATCATCTGATATGGAAAACTCATTTCCATATTCTGAACGTTCTGTGCTGCTCAGCCTCTGCCTTTCTCATGAGTACCCTGGAGACTTCCTATTGACCCAGATGGGAGCAAAGAGGTCTCTCCTGACAAACACTCTGTGTTTTACTGCTAGAACATTACAACTGTGTGCCTTTAGAACACGGACAGGTGCATGTTCTACAGGCAGAGTGAGTCATCCACCTTAAATCAGTGGTCTAGGAGCTGGCCAGTGGTTATAGTTTGGCATGAATTATAGGTGACTGCATTGTGCAGTAAAAGGAGTCACTTGTTCCCCAGGAGTCCAGAGAAGAGTGTCCATTAGCCTAGTTTCTGGAGTCTTAGAGAGCAGCAGTTAAAGAAATCCCACTGTTAGCTTTCACGACCATTAACATTCAATAAAAATTTTTCTTTTTTGACAGCATGGACATTTTCTAACAAATATATAAAGCTGTTTCTGACCTGCATGCTGTTTGTCATTAAAAAAGCCTGGCATTCCTCAAAGTATTTTTTTTTTCAATTCAACAGCTAAAATTACTGCTTTTAAAGATTGACTGAGGTCTTTGTTTTTGCTTAGTGTGAACTTTCAAAATATTCAATAAAACATCTAGTGGCTCTGCAATGTCTTAACAGCAAATACTCTAAAGAAATCTTTAGCGGGGTGAAATTCTGTATTGTATTGGTGACAGTTTTAATTTTACTATTAGATTGCTAAGAACATTAACGGCTGGAGAAATTCAGTTCTGGCTTCAATGATTTGTTGGTAAATGTGTCTTTGCTGCAAGTGGGAAACCAAAATACCTTCTCAGCTAAATAAACACCTTGAAGCATTGTGTGACTCGCAGGAGCACGAGCAGGATTTAGAAGTTTTCACCTGTATAGTGGAGTTATGACTCCAAAAGAGCAGCTGCAAGCTGCTTGGAGAAAATGATTTTGGACATTTTGACAGAGCTTTTACAATGGTTTGAAGTAATTTGAAATGGCTGTAGTGTTGTTGCTGACAACATTAGGGAAAAAAAAAAAAAAAAGGATGCTATTTTGGCAGTTTACCAGCTTGAGGAATAAAAGCCACTCCAGTACCATTTCCTTTTGAGCTGGTTATGAACAGAAGCCCTCACTGATGGGTTCCACTCGCATTGTCTTTACATTCTCTTCCCCAAAGAAGTGTGCACCTGCCTTTCTAGCACTTGATAAGCTTTATTTTTATCACATCAGTATAAATATTGTCCTATCCAACTTGTCAACACATTTTACTGGGATATTTGTGAGCAGTTCAGGGAAGGAAACATATTTACACCTTTCATAAAAAAACTCTCCTACAAGTTCCTACCCGTACCCAGTCTTGCTGTGTACTTTGCAATGAGAAATAGATAACACCATCCAAGCTACTGCTAATAAGCTGGGCTGAGAAAGCAGCTTTATTTCCCTTTACATCACTAGTAACTGAATGAAGTGATGCAAACAGATTTTATTTTTTTTTTTTCCTAAGAAAGAAAAGTTCTATAGTTTCAGTTGGTGGTAATCCCCAAGGACTGAGAACAAATTATTTGCATTCCACTGAAAAGTCTCAAGATTTGCTCAGCAAAACACAGCTTGATTCCTCTACTTCTACTAATCTGGGAAGAAGACATAAGTGCAGCAGCTTGTTTCAGAACAGATATCTCAACTTAAGATAGGTTGACAGATCATTCTGCTAAATATAAAGATGTACAAATGTGTGACTTGGAGACACTAACCTGGTTATTTTGTCAAGACCTGTAAAACCATACACAACTTTGAAACAGGATTTCTACTCTGAATACTACCACTAAATGACACTCATCTGCAGCTTGCAACAAATTCAGCACCTGCATTGAAGGGCTAAAAAGTAACAACTATAATGTGCTGAAGGAAGAGAACAGGAGAAATCAAAGGGGGGGTACCACACAGCCAAACAATCCTAAAGGGTGACCATGGTCAGACCAAAGAGAAGAAGAAATCCCTTTATGATTCCTGGTAATTTGACTCAGAAAAAAAGCCCTCACCTGACCCTATGTCCACTGTCTGGCTTAATTCTGGAAATCACAGCAGGACACTACACTGCACCTACTGAATGACTGGAATGCATTAACAGTATCAGCACACGCTGTCTACGCTGTGTAGCTGTGGCCAACCTCCAAAGTTTCTGAGAAAGAGAAAATGACTTTACAGAAACTCAATTATGCACTAAAGGCAGAGAGGAGCAAATCCTGCTTAGTCATTGAAGGACACCAGCATTAACCTTGCAGCATGGGATACAATATAAACATAGGACAGACAAAGAGTCTTTTTTCAGTCCTACCTGGCCATATTAATGATACCAAAATCCAAGGACAGGTCTCATTACCCTGGGAAGACCACTGTATGCCCATCTATTTCCCCAAACTGGATTGGCTTTTTTTTTTTCTGAAATGATCAAACTTACAAATGACTGTACTCTCTTGCTAGTTGTTATTTTCATTCCACTTCTGATTGAATCTCATAGGCACAGATCCATAGTGAACTTCAGTGCAGTCTTTCCTATGTACTTCCTTCAGCATCAGGTTTGGTTCCCAGCACTGTGTTCTGAGCTGAGCCACTTAGCTCAGCTGCTCTCGTGCTGAGCATTAGGCTACAGTCTTCCACCAGCCAGCTGAATTCAACCGACCCAGATGGACTTAGTACCTGCTACCCAGTTTCCCCTAGGAACTGAGTACTGGTCTGATTGGACTTGCTTGAAAAGTCAGTGTTATCAAAACACCAGCCACACTAATTGCCATCAGATTGCTAAAGGGCAAAAGGTTTAATGCAACAAACACCCCAGCCACATATCTAGCCATGTGTTTCCCTGCATTAGCTCAACATTTTATCTTATCTCCTTCTGTTTATTTCTACTTCAGGCTGGAGAATTAGGCCTACTTGCTGCTATCCCAGTATGCACACTGGTTGTATATCAGACTCTGCTGACAGAATGCTTGCACACTCCTTTTGTCCTTCCTGAGGCTAGCATGCTTAATAGTAAAGAGGGCATCATAAAAACCCATACAATAATTCCAGCCTTCTGCAGATGAATTTCAGCTGTTTATTTTCATTAGTCCTGTGGTTTCAGTATCAAGTCCAGGTTTGCTCCAGAGATAGCTAAACCAGACAATTGCTTTTGATGGTAAATTGCTGGAAAAGGACAGAGGGGAAAAAGAACAGTAAAAAAACTGCAGCCAAAGTTCTCTCCAGCTGATGCCACCAATGCCAGCTGGTGAACCATACTACTCTGGATACTGAAATTCAGAACTTTCTAAGCAATGGGCCAGCCACTATCTTAACTCTTTTGAAGGCTTTTATTACAGTTGTCTTATATTCTGTTCTATTTTATTTAGTTAGTTCTGGTTTATTTATTGCTGATTCTTTCCTTTCCAGTCTCCTTTAACTGTTTCATATATTCTAATAGAGAGCACTCAACAGAGGGATGCACTGCTACATGAACTTTCAAGCTTTCCTGATAAGCATCTAGAAGGTTGAGGAAGTGGCTGGAAATAAATTCTCTCCATATAAAATATATATAAAAATAAGAATAACATTATATATGTGAGTGCTAGATCCATGTTGGCTATAATTATGCACCAGCAGCATGGTGTCCTTCAAGTAAGTTTGGAGGGTCTGGAACATACAAATCTGGAATGGGGAATTAATTTTTTAGAAAGAAAAATGCCATTACTGAATGACAGCCTAATTGCTTTCTGAAGCACCTAAACGTTCATTAAAAATCCCCCTTCCAGATGTCAGTTAAGGAGAACTCTGGTTAGCCAGTGAAACCTGAAATAAGCTCACATCATAATCATCGTGTTACCATTTAATTCAAACGTACATTAAAGTCCTATTCCAGAAAAGCATTTAAGCATATGTTGAAGTCAAGGGGATTACTCGTACATTAAAATTTAAGCATATGTTTAAATACTCAGGCACACTTGATTACCCTATATTCTGTTTTCCCTCCCGTTGGCCAAAACTTAGCCTTTATCTCTCTACCTTTCACTCCCAATCCCTTCCCGTTTCCTCTCAGTGGAGATTACCAGTTTTCAATTAGCTCGGTCTGAATTTTTCTCCAAGGTAGGCATATCTCATCATATCAAAACCTCTGATTTCTCTACTGGCCTTGCTGCTGTGCATCTGACATCAGCTGGCTATTTTGTACCCTTTGTGTTTTATTGTAAGTGCCTTCCCTGTCTGTGCTCGTGCTGCCCAGTGCTCCTGCAGCAGCTCAGCTCCATACTGCTCTGGCCACTGCCCTGGCTGTTAGAGGGTAGCTATTCAGGGCTTTCAGCACTGCTCTTGCTGTTGGCAGTTGTTCTGCTGTCTTTTCTGTTCCTTTTTAATGAAGAAGCAAAGGTTTTCAGTATTTAAGGTTCAGAACCCCTGTAAGGTGTGAGGGCTACTTCCAGGCTAACCAGCTATCTGTGGTGAAGCATTTTCGTTTGTGACCACATTGCATGAAAGCTTTTATAAACTTCCATGACTTCCCTAGGAATCTCTGGATTGCTGCCATTCTATAAATGCCCTACTGCTTCATATGTTCATTTGCTCATCATGCTTTTGAATATTTCCATCTCATTTCCATTTTTTCACAGACACACAGACTTTCTGTTACAAGATATCAAAACCAGGCAAAAGAGCAAGCATGGAGATAAAGCTTCTAGAAACCCTGGGATATTTTATTTGAGGTCTTCATATTTATTTATGTGTCTTTGTATTTATTTATTTAGTAAGGAAAAATAGGAGCTGTGTATGCCCTGATTTTTATTTTTTTTGTTTAAGCCAGTGAACCACCTTAGTAAATAAATTAAATGTACATTATAAAGCCAGAAAAGATCAAGTTTAGTAAGCCACAAGAAGCCTGACAGTGGAAAGCTGACCTCTACTGTATTTATGAAAAAATATCCAGTGACTCCAGCCCAGGAGAAAGGCTTCCACAGCTGCCTTTGGGAGAAAACCATGTCAGCTTAATACAAAGCACCGAGGTCACGAAGCAGGACAGCAGCAGTACAGTATAGAGAGTCATGAAGTTGCCACCTTGCTGGCTTGGTGCCTACTGTAGGGTCATTATGGTATGTGACACATGAGAGTTGTCTGCCAGAAGGAAACATCAAGTACAAAAGAGAAAGAACAATGACTCTGTTCAAATTGAGTGCTGGAGTTCACGACCCAGAGGCTATTTTTGAAAAAGTAGTTATGCTAAATGAAAGAGCTCCATTTCACGCTGCTTCAAGGACAGACAGACTGATAATATCACAGCTTTATTAAAGCTGCCTTCAGTGTATGCTGCCTTCAGCACAGGACATCAGCCTGGGAAAGTCCAGCATCAATCCTGCCATGAGTTTCTGCTTTTTAAAGCTGTTAGCAAGGGAAAAAAAGGAGTAAGTCTGAGAGTGGCATTTCTCACAGCTAACTTTAAAGGCTACAACACAGGTTTCTACATCTGAGCATCAGCTCAGGCTGGTGTGTAGGTTTCCATCACAGTCAACAGAATTTTTATTAGCATAGTCAGTGGAGTTTAGGGTATGATTCATGTGACAAAACGTAGGTGTCTACTTTAAGCTGAGATAAACTGTATCCTGTTGGGTGGAAATTCTGTGAAGGCTGAGAGTGTGTGGCTCGGATGTAAATACCTGTGTTGCAAGCACTCACATCAGTCAGATGTTAGCCATCCCAGCTGACATTGAGACAATCTGGGGGCTTTAAAAGAGAATGCTGTGTAACACTTTATCAAATCCTAGGAGGGAAAAAATAATGGAAGGAACAGAGAAGAAAATGTAGCACTTCACCAGTGACTCAAAGACGAGAAAGATCTATAACAGACTGGAGGCATAGGTGACGATGTGTCCTTGGCCAAGGACGGAGAGAAAAAGAAGTGGGGGAAAAAAAAAAAGAACAGAAAGAAAAGAAAAAAAATGAAAAAGGACAAAGTTACAAGAAAGCAGTACAACAAGGTTTCTTCTAGTCATATTCACAGACAGCAACAGCATTAATTGAGAGCCTAGGGGAAAGGTGGAGCAAAGCAGTGCTTGATGGAAGACAGAATAGTCCTGGAGTGCATGAACAGAAAAATTCTCAGTTAGGGAAGAAAGACTGCAAAGGGAAGAGCAGACACAGCCAGAAAGGCTGCTGGCATGAAGGTGGATGCTTTGGGGATAGGAGAGTTTACAAATGTCCTCTGTCATCCTACTCTTCAGCTTTACACGTACTCTATACTCTTATTTTGGCTTCGCCATGAGGGATGGTACCTTTTCTTTTACACACTGTAAATAAAATGTATGTCAAGTGTATGACTGTACCCTTCAGCATCTTCCATTCCTTCTAAGGAAGATATCCCAGGAGATGCACAGAGTATTGTCCATGTTCAAAGCACACATATTTGATTAGTTTGGGAGTGCTGTTCCACACAGACAAGAAGCTGTCTCAGTGTGTCCACTTGCATCAGATAAAAGTTTACTACTGGACAGACTTTCTAATTTGGAGAAATGGAATGAGTCATGACCAGCTTCTCTGAGTGGCACTTTTAGTTTTCTACCACTACAAAATTAAATTACATTTAAAATTCAGAGAGCTGGGAAGGAGCCATCATTATGTAGAAGTAAGACTCACAAGTTGCATTAGCCTCAAAAACCCTCCTAGTTGTATCTGACATCAAGATATGTTTCAGAAGCTGTGGATCAAAGGGGTGTGACAACTGCCAGGCTTTTACCTCGCTTCTATCTAGTCTCTCCACCTCTCCCCTTGATAATTTCCTCACATTAGAGGGATCCCCGAGCAGTACCAGACTGCACCAACCTGCTCTCTGCAATCTCTTGCCATGATGCTTGTAAGCAGTGGGAGGAACCACAGGAGATATGACCTTTCAATATCTTAGATCAATTAAGAACCTGCTCCAGAGAAGGTACATGTAAAGTGGACTGTAGGGGTTTCCATAATGATTTTCTGCAGTGCCAGGAGCAGAAGGCAAAGTCTTAAGGTGACCAGTTGTGAGGAAATTTGAGATTAATAAGTAGGGAGAATAATGGCTTACAGTGTTGTCCTCTGCAGTTGTACTAATCATGATTTTTTTATTAATAACATAATAATATAATATAATATAATATAACATAATATAATATTATAGCAGTTGTATATTTAAATGACTAGAATGATTAAGAAAAGCTTCAAATCCACTTTTTAATTCCCATTTTGCTAGCCTCAGTCATCAGATAGAGCAGATAAAAGTAGTGGGGTTTTTTTTTGCTTTAAAGAAAGGCCCTTTGTGGGTGCCTGTAGCTTTTCCTGTTCTGTTTACAAAATACTTTTAAAATACGTAAGAAATTAGACATCTCTGAGTATAATTTGGTTTACATTTCTGCTTAATATGTGTGTCATGGGACAAAACTGGCATCCCAAGAGGAGATGCCTGCATGCTCCAGACAAAATGCAGTTGGCTTTGTCAGTAGTGGGAAGTTACATTATGGCAGCATAATATAAAACATCCATGAGTGGCAGCATCACCCAAATCACCACAAGAGTGTCTCCCAGAGGTCTACCACCTTCAGCCCTGTGAATGTCCCTCTGCATCAGGACTTCATGTTTGGAGACATCAGAGGATGGCAGGAAGAGACATAAGAGGATCCCTTTGTATGAGATTTTTCTTTTCCCCTGTATAGCATTGAAGATTCCAGTTCTTAGAGTGGAACACAACATTTGCCACTTCTTGACAAACATCTGCCTAATGTACTGAAACAATTGTGTGCACTGTAAAGTAGCAAGTAGGCATTTTGCAAATTAATTCTACTTTGGATTTTTGTATCCATACAAGAGCAAAAATATCAAATTTGTAATTAGCGTGATGAACACCATTAAATTTTGCCTCCAGTGGCAGTTTTAAGGCAGGGTTCAGACTAATGTTCTTGCCTTTTCCTCCTGAATATAAAAGAATAACTGTGGGCAAGTAAATCCTTTCAAAGAGCACCAAGAACAGTTGTTCATTCCTACTCTATAAACCAACCTCCGTGGGAAAACAGTATCTATCTGTTCAGCACAATAGCTGGCAGCTCAGCGTGGCCAGAAAGAGCCACTTTTCATATCGAGCAGTTTGAAACACATTTTTTCTGTCTTTTGTCACGTCTGATTCTGATTTTACAGAGGGAGTTCTTTGCTATGAGATGGAACGAGCTCAGTGCTAGAACAAGAAGTGGTTAAGCATCTCCAGCTCTATGATAACGGTTTCACAGGAGGGAAGAAAAGCTCTCTGCAGTTTGAGTTGAAGCAACTTCAGTCCAAAAGTAGGACTTTGACCAGCATTTTCTAATTCCTTTTTTGGGGTGTTTTTGGAGTAGGGGTTGTGTGTGTGTTTGGTTGGTTTTTGTTTGGAGGTTTGGTGATTTTTTGGTTGGTTGGTTTTGGTTTTTTTTTTCATGCAGCTTGATATAACTCAATTTCAGAAGCAAGATTCTTTCTGGCATTTACAGTAAGTGCTTCAAATAATATTAAGAGAAATTATGAGTCACTTTTTAAAATCATGGTAGCTGTATCCTTTTGCTGTCATATGTTTTAAAATCCTGTACAATGTCCAGAATTTCTATGTAGGCTTAGCTAAATTTGAGAAAATAATGACATTTCCTAACCAGGTAGGGAAGTGAATAACCTTACACCAGAAAAATTGTCCTAAAGAAGCTAATTTAATAATGCCACTTTCATTTTGAAAATGAGAATGAAAAATAAATAAATATATCATTTTTTTCTAGTGAATCCACAGTAAAAAAAATCCTTTCACATTCTACATCTTTATTTAGGGCTATTATTATTCCTAAGTTAGGTCACATCCCAGCACTGCTATGGCCACAGCTAAAGGGTACAGCCAGTGAGTGTGAGGGCTATGTCAGTATTAGAAAAGGAAACGGCACCATCAAAGATCTCCAAGGTCCCTTCCAACCCCTGACATCCTCTGTGTGTGCGTGTGATCTCTGGCACCGAGACCAACTGACCTAAAACTGTGTCTGTAACATCGACTGCACTTCCAAAACAACACATCTCATGTAAACTACCTACTGGGAGTAGGCTCTGCTAACTCCTTAACCGTGTCCAGGGATTGGGTTACTGTCATTTGCTGTCATCTGCATTAGACCATCTCCAAATAGATCATCTCCAAATTGATCATCTCCAAATAGATCATCTCCATAGATCATCTCCAAATTGTCCTGGAGACTGGTCTCAGTCCAAGCACACATCATAGTGCCCAGGAAAGTTCCTGGCACTATTTAACTTCCTAGCACAGATGTAGATGAAGGCTCAGTAGTGCAAGATATCTGTTTTGCTCCTCAAAGTAATTATTGCATGCCATTAGAATGTGAGGGAAGCCTACTTTGTTGATAGCCACTAAGAGTAGTTGAAATCCTGTTGCCAGGGTGGCTTTGCTAGAGCATAATTTTGTGTGCCATCCTACTTTTCTGTACCAACCTAGTCTTCAGGATGTCTGACAAGGTTATACTGTCAACATCATAAATTATACTATTTTGAGTAAGACATCTCCATCCCAGAGGCTTGAGAATGGCAATTAAATAAATCTTCCTCTGTGGAATCCACTTCTCTGCTTAATTGCAATAAGATGGATTTTTTTTTTTTTTCACCTTTAGGACTTTGAGATTGCTGAGATAACAAAAAGCTATTCCCTTGATCATGCAGAAATTAAAATTTCAAATGACATGCAATGAAATAGTTAAAACAAAGAATAAATATCAGTATTTTAGCATAAATCTGCATATAGTGCAGAACATCCCAGGGCCTCCGAAGGAAATGAAGATGAAAAGTGATGGAACAGCTCATTCAGAGAAGTCATCTCTGTGCCTGTGGAGGAAAATAAGGTTATCAGGAGTAGTCATCATGGATTCACCAAGGGGAAATCATGCTTAATCCATCTGATAGCCTTCGATAGATGGGGGGAGAACAGTGGATGTTGTCTACCTTGACTTTGTTGAGCCTTTTGACACTCTCTCCCATGACAGCCTCATAGGTAAGTTTAGGAAGTGTGGGCTAGATGAGTAGACAGTGGGGTGGATTGAGAACTGGCTGGGCAACAGAGCTCAGAGGGTTGTGATCAGTGGTGGAGTCCAGCAGGAGGCTGGCAGCTATCAGTGTTCGCCAGGGGTCAGTACTGGGTTCAGGCTTGTGTAAGATCTTCATCAATTCCCTGGATGAAGGGACAGAGCATACCCTCAGCAAATTTTCTGATGATACACAACTGGGAGGAGTGGCTGGCACATCCGAAAGCTGCACTGTCATTCAGCAAGACCTTTAGGATAAAGATTTGACAGAGTTTATTCTTGATTCTGTATCTGTAAATTAAAGATATTTATATTTCTTAATCTTCATTTTACTTTGCCTCATTCTGTGTATCTTGAAGAGAGCAGCTGATGTTTCTAAATTCACAAGAAATACTCTCCAGACTTTTAAGATATGTCTGACTGTACTCATGCAAGTCACTCCTCATTTGTGTGGAGTACTGCTGTGCCTGAAACTGTGCCTCCAATAGAAGAATTATTTCTCCCTAAATACGTTAGGGAAAATATGATATAAAATTTGTTGATATGTTGGATGTATTGACTAAATAAATTGGTATGAAATCTGACATTTTCTATGTGTGATCTGACAGTAGAATTAAAAAATTTTTCTTTTTCTTTTACATCCAAGAAGACTACATTTTAGGGAAGAAAATGTATGAAGATAAATGAGATAATTTGCTTGAATCACAACTTTCTGTAGCATTCTGTGGATTTCAAACTACAGGACATAGAGTTTTGGATCCAGTCACAGCTATCTGTACCATTTATTGTGCCCATATGTAAACACTCAAAAAGAGAACCGACAAGATTCAGGGAAAAATGCCAAGTTATATAAGACTTAAAATGACAAACTGTTGACATACTCTACAATTAAGGTTCAGATTGTCCCTGGCAATTGAATTTGTAGAGTAGAAGGACTTGTGGGGAGGAAAAGAGTACAAATATTCGCATATGTGAGCTCCATACAAGGACCAGAGAAACAGTAGTCTCAGCAGATGCTCTGTCTGGAAGGTTTTCTGTGAGGTTCCTGATACCTAAAGGGAAGCAAGAGGGGATGGGATATGATGCTGCTTTCCCTCTGCTTCCCTCCTACTAATGCACTTTTTAACAAAGTGGGCCAACCACACAGGATCATGGAATGGTTGGGGTTGGAAGGGACCTCTGGAGATCACTGAATCCAACCCCCCTGCCAATGCAGGAATGAGAGCAACTTGTTTAGCTTAGTTCCACTTGTGCATAACCTCTGTATATCAAGCCAGACAACCTTTTATATTTTAGTGTATGCCTATTTTTGCCACTTCCATCTTTTTTTCATGGAAAAATTTTCTTTAGCTCTGCTCCCAGGTCTTTATCTACATGTAAATGCCCATCACAGGCTCATAAAGAAGCTATCTGACTTATTTTGTCTGCCCCAAAACATGGCAAAAGACCAACTTTATTACCCTGTCAATATGAACCTTCCCTGTTACACACACCACCCAATGTAAGCTTTCCGAGATAGACTTCCCCCCCCCCAGTTTATAAACACTTAGACTATGATGGGTGTATTTTGCCTTCAATAAACCTTATAATAGTTATTATAGAGCATGGGCTTGGCAGCTCATGGATGCAAGATGAAAAAATTCTGCTGATAGTTCCCTCTCTTCCCCAGGGCTTTAGATACTTGCACTGATTGCTGTTGTCAACACTGAATTGTGAGGTGCCACCCCCCCAGTATCACTTTTATTTTAATATGTTACATTTCAACACTGTTTGCTCTTAGGATATTTAAACAGCTTATTTCCTGAAACGTATTTTTCTAAGTTGTGGGTTATTTTTCTGACTGAATTTTCGTCACAATCAAGGCACCATTTTCTCAGCAGATATCTGGGGTCGATGCTCTGTTGCTAGGCAATGGGGATTAGTGGCTCTTTATCATGTTGGATTATAGGAAACCTCATGGAATCAGCTGCAACTTGGGACCCTGGAGTCAGTCCCACCATTCCTTCTGCTTCATTGAGTAGTTGTCTGGTTGCAACACTGTTTTCAATTTTTTTTGTGTTTCAGAAACATTTTCAAACTGCTGTCAGACTGGCTGCAGGAAGCACAACTGAGCACTCTTATCCCACTGAAAGCTGCTATGAAAAGAGTATTTCTGGTCTTTTGGCAGTTGTATATGCTTTTGAATCAAGTAACACTTCCTTACTGATATAACTGCTCTTGGAGACAGAAGAAAAGGATGGACTGGGGATCTCCTGCTCTTTCCTCTCGACCTTCCTTTCTCAGCTTCATGGATCAGGGGAGTGCTGCACACTTGGGATGACTAGAGAGAGCTAGAGGTCTTTAAGTTGTTTATTTCAGGGAACTATTCTTGAGCTTGTTTTTTAAACTACAGCAGTTAGCACTGACCAGCCAAGTTTCTCTCTGTATTCAGAAGTGCGTGAGCATCATTGTTTGGAAGCTAATAGCTGATCACTTAGATGGTGAAAAATTAACAAGCTCTCAGATCCCTGGAGGTGTTAAAAAATTGAGTAGATGTAGCACTTGAGGCTATGGTCTAGTGGTTAGGGAGATGTTGGGATGAGGGGTGGACTTGATGATCCTAGAGGTCCTTTCCAACCATAAGAATTCTATGATTCTATGTTTGGATCTTCAGCATATGGTATGTGGGATTGAGTCAGTAAGTGTAAAAGGCTTACTACCCAGGGATGGGCAATTCTACCAAGCACTGTAATATTCTGGTATTTAGTAAACCCATCCCTCCATAACTGTTACTGTAGACAAATATTTCCTTATTTCATGTTCTGAGGACAACAGTAATATAAAACTTCTTATTTAATATCTGTGGCATCCCTGGCTTCGTGGCAGAGCCAAAGCTGCTCCTCTGCACATGTGTGCAGTGTATTGAGGAGGGCTTGGCCTTACAAGGTCATTTCATTTTGTTCACTGGATGCTGTTGTCTGTGAAGGAAAACAATTTATTTATGGTTCTCAGAGTGTATGTGTTGGAAACATGACTGAGACCCCAATGTCTTGATATCAAGAGGAAGCCACAAGTGGATCATGGTTATGTGCCAGCATTTAGGATGGAGTTAGTCTTATGAGGATAAAAATGGGCCAGTGGAGGACATGTAGTAAGCACCAGAAACTGGGACTGGGAGTATAGTGAGAGCAGTTTTGAAGTATTTATTCAAAATGCAGGTACATCAATATAACTCTTACAGTCAATTACTGATTAAGAAATATTGTTACGGATTTTTTTAAAGCAGAAATTCAATCTCAAAGCTAGAAAATATTATCTAATTGAATGTTAAACAAATGTAATAGATCCTTCACGAACCTGAAGTTTTTAGCTAAGGAAAGGTTCTGTTTGCTATTATTTGAGGGTTTTTTTCAGGGTGATTTATGTCTATTGTAAGTATACATACAACACAGGTCTGCTGTCATGGTTGTTTTCCTTCTAGAGCAGAAACAGCAGCTCTTATTTAGCAATCCTATGAATGAGTTATCATTCCTTTTTTATTTTTTTTTTCTAATTGCTGAAGTTACATCCAGAAACATTGATCAGCCACTGTGCATTCTATATAAATATAGATGGAAAAATGTCACATTCACTAGAACTGAGCTCTTTACCTCAATTTAAATGCCAAGAAATTACTTCTGCTACTTTCCTGTTATGCATTTTATTAAACCAATGCCTACTAATGGATTTCTACCATAACAGCCGATTGCTCGCTGGCAGAAGGGAACCTTTTCAAGAAGTAATTTCCTCTTCTGTTTGTCCCACCCAGTTTCAATCTACCTCTTACAATAATTAAAAAACCCAACAAAACAAACCCTCAATAAATAACGTATTCATCATTCTTTATCGTTTAATTGATAAGATTATTTCTGTAATTCCAAACAATTGCAATCCAGATAATTGTAGCTTCAGGTGATCTCAGGTCTCCAGCTCCCCACACAGGCTGACATCCCAGGCCAGCCTTCTCCCACCCCTGTCCCCATGGAGGTGCCTGATCCCTGGCTGCCCTGCTCCTTAACTGGAGCAGTGGGATGCTGTGCGTTGCCTGGCCCTGCCTTGCCACCCTGGGGACCCCCTGCAATTCCTAGTCCCTAGGGACCCTATTCCTGACATGATGATATTAACATGAGAGCTTTTCATTGTTTCAATGTGTGTCTGTCTGTCACCAGATGTTCTTGAAATTATGCTCCAAATGGGAGTCTCCAGTAACCCCCTTACTTGGAAAGACCATATCAAGGACCAAGCAGCTTTGGGCTGGAAGAATATACCTGCAGCACGGCATATGATGCAGTGCTGTTGCAAGAGAGAGAGTATGTGAGCATCTAGTTCCATCAAGCTATGTCTTCATAGAAATCATGGAAGGCTAAAATAATGTAAAAAAGTTATCTACTTGATTTCCTCAGTACTAATTTTTATAACCTTTTTGTTAATCTCACAAATGTTTTTTTTTCTAAGAAACTCCAAGTGCTAGTCCACAAATTCCCTAAACCAAATATTTTTGTGTTCACATAGTGAGGAAGTTTTCTTGTCCTATATGTCCTTTACTGTTTCTAAGCCATCTAGCTGCCCTTATCCTACTTATAATTAGCTCCTTTGACAAGTCTGGTGTTTCTACTGATGGCCAACATTCATCTTGCTTTGCTACAATACATTCAAAATGACAAGCAAAGCCCCCAGGTCCTATGCCCAAGGCCGATAAAATTGCCTTAGAAGTTCAAAAATAATATGCAAGCATTTTACAGAATATTGCTTTACCATGCAGGCAATCAGGCAGGAGAAGCATAAGGAAGAAACGTGAGTAATTAAAATGGACAATGTTTTCTGATTCATCTTCCTGATGGAAGACAGAATCCGCTTACGTTGTAGGAGATCACGTCAGTTCTTAAGCTTAAATAAAAATACAACAGAGAGAATCCTTGTAGTACATACTAAGATCTTTACCAGGCAGTTTCTCCACGCCTCTGCAGCTCTGGTATTACCCTTGACTCTATTTCCAGATATACAATTCTATTAAAGTGAGAGGAAGGGCAAACCAACAGTGCAAAACATCAGGGAGAAAAAACCCTGTAGAGCCAGCACATGTTCCAAATATAACCCCTCTTTATTTCCTTTTTTTTTCTTTCTTTGAGAAGTTCTGTGAATTTTGAGATGAACTTCCTGGTTGCTTTGCTATTGAAAATTTGTCTTTGTGTCCCTGCCAACAGAACCATTTTCTTTGTCAAATTTCTTCATCCTCCTCCTTTCCTCTTTTCAGAACTTCAGCCTGATGAACGTCGCTAGCCCTATTTGATAAGATGCAAACTTTTTCAATAGAAGTCTTTCAGTGGAGTGGAACATTTTAATTTCAATTTTAAAAGCCTTGGAACTTTGAATTTATCAAGATAATTTACCATTCTCTTGCTTCTTTAACTATGTTAATTTGTGCTTCAGCAGAAATATTTCCTGTACATTATTACCTTTCTTCCTCTGACTATTTTTTCCTATGAATAATTTCAAAGTGAATCTTTTGACCAACATAGAAAACACGTATTAAAGTTTCCTAACTGAAAATTCTTTTTTGTTTGTTTTAAATTTTTTTTGCAGTATTTCTCATTAATATGATATTCCTGTTTAGATTATAAACGATCTGCCTTTAGCTCAGCTGGTGCATGGTTGCACAATGTAATATCTTTTCTCTCTCTTAATTGGATGGTCTATGAAACTAACCAATAATATGTAAATTGCAAAGACATGAATTTTATGCAGAAGATACTCTGTGTGATATTAAGTCTTAGTGAATATTGCATGTATTAGTTCTACCATTCTGCTGCAAGTAAAGCTCAAATATTCCACTGCTCATTTAGTCTGAAGTAGGAAAGTTTCTGCAGTTCAGATGAATACACACTTAAAAAAATTTAATTAAAGAACTGTTAATGACGTTTCCCTGTATACTTTCAATTCTTGCATTAGACAAACTCTTAGAGGTCAAATCTACATTCTATGACTTGACAGCAGTGTTTGTATCAGTTTGGATCAAGACTTGGCTTGTATCTTTAGAAATTCCCATAAAAATCAGATGCCTCGGGAACTTTGAAACAATTACTTCTCTTTCTTGACTCTGTGACATTTCTGTTTAATAATTTCCTTGCCTCTCTATAGTACCTCAGTAGGATGGCTTCTGGCCATTAACTCCTCTTCCTGCAGTTACTCTGAATTGTATTTGAATCACAGAATTGCTTAGGTTGGAAGAGATGTCTTGAGATCTTGTAGTGCAACTGCCCAATGCGCAACAAGTGTCACCTAGAGTGACTAGGAGAGACATGGAGACTCCATGACCTAGTTGGGCATCCAGTTCCAGCATTTTTTACTGTGAACCCTTTACAGTCTCCCTAGAATTTTTTTTTCCCTTCTGTTCACATGGATTTTTATGTTTTCTAATCAGTTGCTATTGCCTCTTTCCTGTCACTGGGCAAGAATGGCTCCCACTTCTTCATTCCCTTCCACCACATATTTAGACACACTGCTAAGATCCCCTAACCCTTCTCTTCTTAAGGCTGAATGGTCTCAGCTCTCCCAGCCTCTCCTCAAATGAAAGATTCTTTACTCCCTTAATCATCTTCATGGCTTTTCCCCAATTCCTATTATTCTTGTCAACATTTATAGCCCCTGTCTGAAAAAGAATTTCCTATTTGTTTACTTTTTGGAATGAAAACTTAAACACACTTTTCTCCCCCC